>LBNU01007216.1:131193-168214 GCA_014162995.1 Artemisia annua
TCAAATAAATTAATTTAGGGCTTATACTACAATTTTATATTAAAAGGAAAATTTTAGACCCGTCGTTTCATAATTTATATTAATGTGTTATTGACATCATTTTATACCGCGACGACCAAAAATACAATTATTCACATGTACCTCCCATTTGGAACCGAGACTCGCACGTTACAATCTAGAAATTCAAAGACTCCATGTTCGACCCATATATCTATTATAGCTCATATTATTTTATGCTCAACGAGTAATTCGAAAAACGACACCAACCATGTGTGCTTATACGTTAATTTACATATATAACACATCGACACCAATTTTAATATGAAACATATGATAGATATCAAGGTCCCTACTATGTTAACTTTTAATATTATCACAATATGGACTTAATCCTACTAATACTGCATGCATGCAACCCCTTCTCTTCGAATAACTTAATACAGAAACATGGTCGAAACCGATTCGTACCGCCAAAAGAAAAGTCATGTCGTCATATATATGCTCCATTATTTCATGTGATTTATTTCCATTTCATTACGTACATATATATTGATTCGTTAATTTGCTCTTCAAACATCATTTCTTGCATCACTTATATAAATATTCTATCAGGTTGTAGTATCACGTTAATAATGATTCATAATATACGCATCATGCTCTAGCGCATGGTCTCATGATAGTTTCAAATATACATAAACTGAATCGCGGTAGATCAAAGAGAAAGAACAAGACTCAACATCATAGTTAACAAGAATTCTTATTGTGTTTACGTATCATAATCTTTTATTACTTGTTTGAATGGCAGCATGAAACATATGTGGTTGCTTATGACTTAGATCAGGTTTTCATATCATAATGTATACGTAATATATATATATCGAGTAAGAAACGCATGAACGATTGTAGAGGATACCTTGGGGAGACCTCAAACGGAACAAATGACAAATTCCAGAACCAAAACCAAGACTTCGCGAACAACTCGAAAACCCTAGCCCTCGAACTGAACCACGACGTTCGAACCCCAAAACCTACAGCCTTTCAAAAAAAATGAAACCTTTTCTTATCTAAATCACCTACGCACCGAGATTCAATGAGGTAATGTGGAGCTCGAAACCCCGACATATAGCATCCATACGTACACTTTACGAGACCATGACCAGCGACCAACCACAACCAACCCAAACAGAATCAAAACTGATTCACCACTTGTACAAATCATAACCACCATCTGGACTCCAATGTACTCGAGCAACGCCATCGCGAACCGAACTCAGCACGAAAATCGGATTCGAACACCACCTTCGACCTACAACACCACGATCAAAACCCCCAGCCTTGTCGATCTAGTATACTCCTCCCTTCACAGCTTCTAATCAAGCAGAAACTGGCAGCCGAATGGTTTGAGTTGTTAGGGTTTAGTGTATGTTTTAGAGTGTGTAAATATTGTTGCAAAAAAATGAGAGGGTGAGGGGGAGATAAATGAGTATTCTGCCGAGTCTTGGGGAGAGTTCAAAGAAGACCAAGTTCCATTCAAATCTTTCAAATATATCTTTAGTTAATTTAGTTAATGTTGTGCACAATCTTTAGTTAATTTAGTTCCCTTAATATATATGTAGATGTGTGCTCACAAAGCTAGGAACAAAAGGTTGAGTACAAGTTTTATTTCTTTGTCCAATAGTCATATAAGCGTGTGAGATTTTGGCATAGAGTAAAATGTTGTGTTGATCTTATATTACACTTAGGTTATTGATTCAAGTACTTGGTAGATTTCAAGTATTTAGGTTCACATACTTAGGTTGAGTTTCATATTTTGTCATTTTAAATTACAATGTTCATGTAGTTAGGTTTAGTTCACAAACTTATGGAAATTTCAAATTGTATGGGAATTTTTAGAAAGACGAATTTTCGGGTTTTACAATTCTTCCCCTCTAAAAAGAAAATTTTCGTCCACGAAAATTGAACTCGCAAAAGTTAGACGGAGACGTAGCAAATTACAAAAGAACAACAAAAATTGCCTCACTCTCGGGAGGTCCTTCCAAAAGAGTCTTCACAAACAGAAATTTTTCTCATGACTCGATCCCGACAACAAGGATAGCCCCAGGCTCTCCACAGAACACAAATTATAACAAATCTGATCCAATGAAATGAAACAAATGCGTAGCAGATGACAGATGATAGTTGAATCTCACAAGGAAATACATGAAACATATTTTCCTACGAGGCAAAAATGGAGATAGTACTAATCGATAAAACTTCATCAACTCCTACCAAATTCTGAACGAACAAAGGAACTTGCCAAAGTCGGAGTAGCACAATTCGAATCATCAAACGTATCAAGAGTCTTGTAAAGAGATGAGTAACATCTTCGTACTGGCGATCAAAATCACAAATCAGAGTATCAAAATGTATCAGAAGGTATAAAAGAATAGGTAGAATCAATCGTACGGATAAGAATGAATCCAAAACTAACGCGTCGCGAACAAAACTTCCTCAATTGCCGAAACATCTAACTCTTCTATTCTTCTTCCGGAAGCGTGAACCAAAATTTGATTTTCTGTCACGATCATTGTAGGTGCGCCATGTTGCTTGAATAATCTTCTACCGAAAGAAAATCTCTGTCGTTCCTCCAAACAAGCCGTCCTAGTCGATGCTCCACGGTACTCCACTCGTGTCGTCCTTCCTCCTGTTCATGGAAATCTATGATGTAGTCACCACCGTCTTCACACCATCCCGTCCAGCTCCAGCTTCAAGACCCTATACATATTAGTACAACTAAGATGAACAGAGTTGCTAGATCTGCGTACTTCACTTCAAACTGCTTCCTTCCATCGTAAAAATTCAACACCGTAAACGATGATGATTCTTGTGTTTCTCTTTCGTCTCTGAACACACTAATATGTCATACTATGACAATTTGTCTCAGTATTCATGAAAGACACGATTTAACAATTTCATAGGAATAGTCGTAGTGGTAACCAATACAATTGGCATTACTAACACCAATATGAAAAGAAATACTAAGAGTATCCTGTTCCTCTCACAAAATAAGACACGATTCAGCTTCCAACAATAAATATCATCATCATTCTCCTCCACGAATAGAACAAAAACACACAAAGATACATAACGAACGTCCCAAACAAACCGAATAACTCTCGAGGTGAGTTTCATCAGAGAAGTATCTTCACGGCGGTGGGAAAAAAAATCAACGCACGAGTTTCAGAACAAGGTGGTCATAAACGAATATTATGTTAAGAATCATGGTGTAGAATATGAACTTCACAAAACAGCAAGGTGACAAACATAAAATGACGTTTGTCATCATCATAATACTCAGGCAACAAATCTAAATCTTAAATATCAGCGAATCGAACAATCCAACGTAAACAAATTAAAACAACAAAATCGCCTCCAAATATCTATAGAATGCATCGAACAATTCGAATATACATGATGAAAAGTCACCAAACGTTCATAGGGGTAGAATAGGTAAGGTCAAAAATCAACAATGAAGAAAGAATCGGAAGCAAGGAAAAGTTATAAAATGTGTCGAACACGTAGGATTCATAAATACGCGAATCTCTGAACGTATGAAAGACATCTAAATGAATGTCAAACAAATGAAGGATTGAAGTTCAAAAGGATAACTCCAGAGAAAGAAACCTATAAGGCACACTATGAAGTCTAAAGGTATCCTAAACACATGTCGTGAATCCTGATAAGTCTTCTAAGTCTCCGAAACGAATGATCTTGTAAGAGCTTAACGAAAGTCAAAGGCATAAATCAGAGTTAAGCGGAAGCAAGAAAACCAACATCTGATCATATATCTACCCAATCCTCACCGGTCATACTAAAGCTCTTAAGGGGAGAAACTTAAGACAATACCTTCCAAAGTTATTCCTAAAGCTTCTAAGGTGCAAACCTAAGGGTCCAAAAATTCACAGGCCATAACTTATGTACTACAAGTCGCAGCCTGGACTCTGATACCATAATTGTAACACCCCAACCCGACATTGGTAGAAGTGCCACATTATGGTGACATATCAAAGCATTCAAAGAATAAAACGCAAGCGTAAGACTTAAAACAAAAAGGTTACAAGGGAAAATCTAAAAGTACAAAGGAATACTAATACTATAAAAGAAAGGAAAGCACAAACTAAACAAAGTATAATATAATCCAAGTCCAAAACTAGTCCAGAGGTAATGGGATTCTAGTCCATGGGGTAGTCCACTACAGCTCCTATGCTCTCTCTTCACCCAAACCCAGCTTCCAACCTAAGACCTGCCGCAGGAAAAGAAATGCGGCTGAGCTTAAAAAGCCCAGTGAACAGATATATAACAAAACAAACAGATAAACGAAAGGTATATAAGTATATGAAAAGAGATCATAAGCTCCTGCAAAAATGAAATGTCATCTGTCAGATGCATAAGAGATCAACGAACAACTGAATGAATATCATAAGTCAACCGAATGATGCATCATAAAGATATCAAGTGTAAGCATAATCAGATAGTAATCAGAATCAAGGAGCATGTATCAATAAAGGTGCGTCTAACGAGATACTCGAATAGACATAAGAAACATAAGAAAAGCCACGAGCCGACCTAACGAGATACTCGAATAGGACTCCTACCATACAATTACATATCCGTCAATTCCAAATGGAGGCGCGACCTCCCAAACGTGGAAAAGTGTAAAGCACACACTCATATCCAGCCTACAAAATAAATCCAACATATCCGACAAGCCTAGGATGCATCCATACGCCCCCTACAAAGCAATACATATCATAATATCCAACAGATCACATATCATATCATAAACAAACGGGGACGCCGGGGACTAATCACACCGCCCCAGATAGTGTCATGCCATTGGTGCTTCAATGAAACGCCCATGGTACCTCCATGAGTAGATAAAGACTTGGGCATAAGATCCAACAATTTATACACACAAATCATATCTGACAAATCATATCATAGCACATATCATAGTCACTGAATCATATCACACTGATGAATATCAAATGAATAGCCAACGAAGAATCATAATCAGAAGTCATATTAGAATATAGCAACGAATCATATCAACGAAATATATCCAACGAAACATAATAGCAAATCAAATGAGATGGGGAACCATAGCAATGGCAAAGGATCTGAGTCATGAGGTGTCCCTATGAGAGAGGGAAGAATATCTGTACCTTAAACCGCAACTGAAACCATAACAGAAACAAGGATAGGAGGTTACTCCTTCTTCAGCGAATTTACACGAATTAATGATCGGCTAATTATTAATAACTTGTTTAAATCAAATCACTCGTTTAAGTCGGCTTTCCGTTTTTAGCAATCTTCTATTTTTAGTACTCTTTCAAATTAGTAAGTTTCCATATTCAGTAAGTTTCTCGAATTATACTTTAAGGTTAAACTTGAGAATTAAATAATATTTAATGGCTAAAATGATCAATATAATAGTTTATAGTTAACTATGTTGATTTAATAAAGTTTAGGGTCACAAATGTAAAATATCAAAATTTAATATTAAAAATGTCAAATAAATTAATTTAGGGCTTATACTACAATTTTATATTAAATGGAAAATTTTAGACCCGTCGTTTCATAATTTTATTAATGTATTATTGACATCATTTTATACCGCGACGACAAAAAATACAATTATTCACATGTACCTCCCATTTGGAACCGAGACTCGCACGTTACAATCTAGAAATTTAAAGAATCCATGTTCGACCCATATTTCTATTATAGCTCATATTATTTTATGCTTAACGAGTAATTCGAAAAACGACACCAACCATGTGAGCTTATACGTTTAATTTACTTATATAACACATCGACACCCATTTTAATATGAAACGTATGATAGATATCAAGGTCCCTACTATGTTAACTTTTAATATTATCGCAATATGGACTTAATCCTACTAATACTGCATGCATGGAACCCCTTCTCTTCGAATAACTTAATACATAAACATGGTCAAAACCGATTCGTACCGCCAAAAGAAAAGTTATGTCATCATATATATGCTCCATTATTTCATGTGATTTATTTCCATTTCATTACGTACATATATATTGATTCGTTAATTTGCTCTTCAAACATCATTTCTTGCATCACTTATATAAGTATTCTATCAGGTTGTAGTATCACGTTAATAATGATTCATAATATATGCATCATACTCTAGCGCATGGTCTCATGATAGTTTCAAATATACATAAACTGAATCGCGGTAGATCGAAGAGAAAGAACAAGACTCAACATCATAGTTAATAAGAATTCTTATTGTGTTTACGTATCATAATCTTTTATTACTTGTTTGAATGGCAGCATGAAACATATGTGGTTGCTTATGATTTAGATCAGGTTTTCATAACATAATGTATACGTAATATATATATATCGAGTAAGAAACGCATGAACGATTGTAGAGGATACCTTGGGGAGACCTCAAACGGAACAAATGACAAATTCCAGAACCAAAACCAAGACTTCGCGAACAACTCGAAAACCCTAGCCCTCGAACTGAACCACGACGTTCGAACCCCAAAACCTACAGCCTTTCAAAAAAAATGAAACCTTTTCTTATCTAAATCACCTACGCACCGAGATTCAATGAGGTAATGTGGAGCTCGAAACCCCGACATATAGCATCCATACGTACACTTTACGAGACCATGACCAGCGACCAACCACAACCAACCCAAACAGAATCAAAACTGATTCACCACTTGTACAAATCATAACCACCATCTGGACTCCAACGTACTCGAGCAACACCATCGCGAACCGAATTCAGCAGAAAAATAGGACTCGAACACCACCTTCGACCTATAACACCATGATAAAAACCCCCAGCCTTGTCGATCTAGTATACTCCTCCCTTCACAGCTTCTAATCAAGCAGAAACTGGCAGCCGAATGGTTTGAGTTGTTAGGGTCTTGTGTGTGTAAATGTTGTTGCAAAAAAAATGAGAGGGTGACGGGGAGATAAATGAGTATTCTGCCGAGTCTTGGGGAGAGTTCAAAGAAGACCAAGTTCCATTCAAATCTTTCAAATATATCTTTAGTTAATTTAGTTAATGTTGTGCACAATCTTTAGTTAATTTAGTTCCCTTAATATATATGTAGATGTGTGCTCACAAAGCTAGGAACAAAAGGTTGAGTACAAGTTTTATTTCTTTTTGGTCCAATAGTCATATAAGCGTGTGAGATTTTGGCATAGAATAAAATGTTGTGTTGATCTTATATTACACTTAGGTTATTGATTCAAGTAATTGGTAGATTTCAAGTATTAGGGTTCACATACTTAGGTTGAGTTTCATATTTTTTGGTTTCAAATTACAATGTTCATGTAGTTAGGTTTAGTTCACAAACTTATGGAAATTTCAAATTGTATGGGAATTTTAGGAAAGACGAATTTTTGGGTTTTACAACCGTCCTCCTATGCTATCAAAGGGTGGATATTCACAATGGGCTAGTAGAATGTTATGCTATCTTAAGAGTAAACCAAATGGACAACTTCTTGTTAACTCTGTTTTGAAAGGACCATTCAAGCCAAGAGAAATACTGTAACAATTCGCATTTTCAGGTTACTATCCAATCTCGAAATTTCACTATTCATCTCAGGATTTTACTATTCACTCTCACTATTCATTTTCCGAAATTAAATTTTTATTTCATATTCTCATGTGATAAATCATTTCCATGATAAAATAAAAGTTTGACGTTCGTCGTGTTATTGTTGCAAAAGTTATTAAGACATTATACTTTTTGGTTAAACGTCGTTTAAACATCCCGCGCATAACGAAAACCAACTACGACAATTTTCCTCGCCTTAGGTTAATGTTTGGTACGCTCACAATTAATATTGGAATTTTTAAAAATTAAAAATTCTAAATTAAATCTTACCAAATAAGCCATGAGCCGTACGAGGCTAAAATTATGTTTTAAGCACTTCTGTTTATCCGCAACCTTAGCCATTCCTGCCCCGTATTTCCTAAGACATTTAGAAGATTTCATACTTTTTGAAAAAGTCAACATATTTTCCGTCCTCCTTTGACCAAAAATCATTCCTTGATTTTATAAATCATTCCTTGATTTTATAAATCATTCATTGATTTTTAGGCTTTCGGTTTTATGTCTAAAAGACATAAAATACCAACCGACACTAGACTGAGCACAGTCTAGACATTATGAGCCATTCTAAGTCATTTTTACCCTATTAGAAAAGTTACACTTTACATTTCTCAGTTTTACGCAACTTTCGTACGTTTTACGTATTACGCGTTTTAAACCTACGTTTCCAGCGTTAACAGTGTTTTTGCAACCCATTAAACTTATCACTCATTTTTATAAGATAATAATGAATATATTGATAAGTTTAATCATTTGTACAAGTTTCATATTTCTACGATACCCGGTTTTATGTTTCGTGACTTAACAACTTACAATTAGTGATTAACGGGACCAAAACTCACACCGTAACAACAAGATAGCTTCAAAAACTCATCAATCTCATCCACTAGCCATATGTGGCGTTTTTTCTAGGCTAATAATTCAAGTAATTGAAGCTTACCAAGGAAGCTAAACCATGTGCTAGTTACTTAAGTCTTAAGTCTTAAACTTAAGACTTAAGTCTTAGATAATATCCTAACTTGCACCTCCTCATGCACCATCCTCACACCTTCCTTAAACCTCCTTGCTTTAAGTATAAAAGAGAGCTCATCCTCTTCATTTATTCATCATTCAAACACCCAAATTCAATTCACAAGCTCACGATCCTTTCATTTCCTAGTTACAAGTTACATACCAATGTTAAAGGCTTAGTGATTCCCTTCATAATTCTCTATTTTGTTTGATGATTTCATGGTTGAATTAGGAGCTACACAAGGTGCTAGGGGCTGAGGTTAAAGGGTTTTCACAAGGGTTAGATCAATGGTTAGCAAGGGTTGTGGCGATTGGTTGAAAGCTTAGGTTTAGTGTCCTAGTTCCATACTTGATTCCCTTTCTTAAGTGAATACATATGTTAACTTATGTTAATTAAACAAGAAAACTAGTGACTTCCATGGTGAAATTCGACCAAAATGGTATAATCATGATATTGGACAATTACATATTGTAGTAGAGGACTTAACATGGAAAGCATAGCAATTTGAATCACCTAAAATGAGTATATGAGTCAAAAGATATGGCTAGTAGGAAGTTACCAAAACTTTGCGGCAAAACTGCCCCAAAAGTTTCTGTGACAGAACCTAAAACACGTAAAAAGAGGCCCTTCTGCTCCGTTTCATCAAAAAGTTAAAACACGAAAGTTATCCAGAACGATGTTTTCTTCAAAAAATCGGGTGCCCGGGTCCAGAGAATGCATAATGAATGCTATTTATCTTCAACTTCTTAACAACTATTTTGAATACCCAAGTGACTATATAATGGTTATGATTATATAAAACCAAGAGGTCTAATGACCTAAAAGCCAAGACCACAGCCCCGGCTAAGGCCAAGGCTGAGGTTCAAGACCATGTAGACAAGACCAAAGCCACGACAAGGCCATGGCTAAGACCTCAAGGCTTTCTAAACCAAAATCATTATAACTATTATACATGTTTTACATATTGAATACTACAATACTAGGGAATTTCATGTGAGGGGTTTCATTTGGGTAAACGGATCGACGAGTTGCTGGATTTACAATTTAAAGTGTCCTAGCTCCTCTAGCGTTTACTACATGACCTCTGAATTATGATAGCCCGAACGGTAGTACAAGATATAAACTAAACATGTTTCATAAAAAAAATTTATACAACGACATACACATCATGCTAAGTTCTACATCATGAACAATATACAAGACATATATAGGCTCGAACTTGTATCCTTAGACATTATTCCAAACCTAAGTCGCAACATTCTATTGGAAATTGCACTTAAAGGTTTCCCCTCTTACCCAGCGATTTCAATATATCCTTAAACATCATCCAACTCACGGTGAGTTCATAGCCCCACTTTCCATTACTTAATTGTTTTACAAATCCTTGGGGGGAATACATGCTATTTTAACCGAACACAATGCTTTGAAATTATATGCTATCCGATTGTTTTATTGTCACTAAGTACTATCCTTGCCAATCCAAGACCCCTTATCATGAACCATTCAATCACTATTAGTAGTAAGCGCGAATATTGTGAATAGGCCTATCAGGATTAATGAATCTCATTTGTATTGACCAAACGCGTACAAAAAAATCCACCGATTGATATTGGTCCCCGTTAACGTATTGGTTGCATGAGCTTAGTGAATAATCATAACTGTTTTGTTTTTCAACCATCAGTATGAGTCCGATTAACTCACACTACCAATATATTGTGTTCATCCATTTAACAAACTCTATGAATATCACTCACCCTTTGTGTTGACAATTCTAAGCATGTATTTCAGGTCCATAATGATGAGGCTGACACGGAGGAGCACGGATATTCAAGAGGGCTATAATTATTTTATCATTCACTAAACATCAAATACTTGTTATTGATATATTTTGTAAACAATTCAACCAACTGGGACCTATCTTTGTAAACTCTGATAATTTGAATGGTAAATCCTTTTTAAATGACTCAGTTAGAGATCGTTTTCTATTATTGTGACTGTTGGGCCGTCGAGTAACACCCAGTTTGAATTCCACTGCGTATCACGAAATTGGGGGTGTTACAGATTGGTATCAGAGCCATGGTTGTAGAGAAATGGGTCTAATTATGACCTAAACTATAACCACACTTACAAGCAAAAACATTTTATAGCCTTCCGCTCTACGTGTCTTCCATCCTCCAGACGATTATGAACTTATTAAGCATGTTATGCTACATGAACATATTAGTATATTGATATATACACGCTTGTCATATCTTGAGGACTCCCCATAAACGTTAGAATTATTTTAACATTTTAATTCTTCATATAGAAATCATGTGCGCACCCACTTCTCCCGATTATGTTCCTACTCTACCTAATAACTTCCAAGTCTTACCACCCTCACCCGAGTTTGGATTTAACTTCGTAAATGCCTTCGCTTCTGATGACGAAGAAGAACCTTTCAAAGATTTAACTGATGAAGAAGAGGAGGAACCAATGCCAACTAATTTTGCATTGAATACTTCTAATTATTTTGAACAAAATTGGGGTGAGTGAGACTCCGAGGAAGATGATGAATATGAATATGTACTTGCGTCATTTTCACAACCATAATCACTTCCCTTTTATATCCCTACATATGATGAGTTGGATCACTCATTATGGATCTTATCACGACCATCATTGTTCCAACAAGAAAGTCAGCATGGCGTCTCAAACTTCATCAACTCGTACCTCCATGACACACTAAACCAAGAAGTTGCCAATCAGTTAGAGCTGCTAGGACTTTCTAGCCCGCAATAGACTAGTGTGATGATACTAGTTATCTTTTGTACTACTAAACTGAATAGACTCAGTTAGAAAACCCTGTAGAATCCATATAATAGCTAGCAGTAGTTGTAAAACGTTGAAATTACTCAACTGAAAGTATCAGTTGGTAGATTTTGAAGAAACTTGTAAGAAGTTTTGATTTTGGTAATCAATCAACGTTTTATGAATAAAACTCTTGCTTAAGTCATCATGTGTCATAAACCTCCAACATTTTATGTCCAAGACATTGTAACTAATTATAATGGTCTTCATTATTTCCTATACATTGTAATTTATACAATGGTCTTCCCTATTCCCTAGACATTGTAATTTACACAATGGTCTCATCTATATTCCAAGACATTGTAACTGATTATAATGGTCTTCCCTATTTCATAGATATTGTAATTTATACAATGGTCTTCCCTATTTCCTAGACATTGTAATTTATACAATGGTCTTCCCTATTCCCTAGACATTGTAATTTACACAATGGTTTCATCTATATTCCAAGCCATGGTAACTGATTATAATGGTCTTCCCTATTTCCTAGATATTGTAATTTATACAATGGTCTTCCCTATTTTCTAGACATTGTAATTTATACAATGGTCTTCCCTATTCACTAAATATTGTAATTTACACAATGGTCTCATCTATATTCCAAGACATTGTAACTGATTATAATGGTCTTCCCTATTTCTTAAATATTGTAATTTACACAATGGTCTTCCCTATTCCCTAGACATTGTAATTTACACAATTGCCTCATCTATTTTCCAAGACATTGTAGGATACAATAGTCTCCATTACATCCTCAGACGCTGCAAGTCCTACAGTAGTATCTGTTATATCCTTAGACACTGTAAAAGAAACATTAGTCTCATTTATTTCCCAGACATTGTGTGATGCAATGGTCTTAATCAATTCTCAGACTTTGTGAGTTACACAATTGTCTAATCTACTCCTCAGACATTGTAAATTGCACAATCATCTCTCCTATTTCTCCGATATTGTAAGTTATACAATGATCTCTATAAATTATCTTTATAAACCTTACATGATATTGTTTTACATAAAACCCATCACAGTACATTGATATCCTAATGGAAACACTAGTATCATCTCGTAATACACTACCTTGTAACTCACCGGCTAAGTATGAATGTTGTGTCGGGAATTCTTAAGTAGGGTGATTTATAATCTCCTTATTTGAATGGACTGAGATGCCTTTTCATTTAAATAAAGAAATTGTAAATAACCGAACCATAAGTTTATATTCCTTTATTTACATTGTTTGGGATGACTTTCTATGTAAATAAAGAATTATAAACAAGTGGGCTTATTTGTATCCAAAATAACATAAGTATGAAGTCAATAAACACTAGTTACAACAAACAGATCATTACGAGGCCATGTAGCCATATGCATGGGCAGCCGTACATAACTCATTACGAGGCCGTGTAGCCATATGCATGGGCAGTCGTACCAAACTCATTACGAGGCCATGTAGCCATCCATATGCATGGGCAGCCGTACATAACTCATTACGAGGCCATGTAGCCATATGCATGGGCAGTCGTACCGAACTCATTGCGAGGCCATGTAGCCATATGCATGGGCAACCGTACATAACTCATTACGGGGCCATGTAGCCATATACATGGGCAGTCATACAAAACTCAATATGGGGCAATGTAGTCATATGCATGGGTAGTCGTACAATTCAAACAGGACTTGGTCCAACAATATCGATTATACCAACTCCTATTCAACTACCATATCAATTGCTATTGATATTCAACTACTATATCAATCTCTATTGTTGTTCGACTACTATATCAATTTCCATTGATATTTGACTACAATATCGATTACTATTGATATTCGACTATGATATCAATCTCTATTGATATTCAACTATGTTATCAATTTCCATAGATACATCGTATTCTAATACAAATCAAACTACATCACTTGTAATTCCAGACTCTAGTCCTCATGAGTAACTACACCTCTTCATCGACACCACTCCAACATATAACATACACAGAATTCCGGGACAAAATTCCTGTTAAGGAGGTAAGACTGTAACAATTCGCATTTTCAGGTTACTATCGAATCACGAAATTTCACTATTCATCTAAGGATTTTACTATTCACTTTCACTATTCATTTTCCGAAATTAAATTTTTATTTCATATTCTCGTGTGATAAATCAATTCCATTATAAAATAAAATTTTGACGTTCGTCGTGTTATTGTCACAAAAGTTATTAAGACATTATACTTTTGGGTTAAACATCGTTTAAACATCCCGCGCATAACGAAAACCGACTATGACAATTTTCCTCGCCTCAGGTTAATGTTTGGTACGCTCACAATTAATTATGGAATTTTTAAAAGTTAAAAATTCAAAATTAAATCTTACCAAATAAGCCATGAGCCGTACGAGGCTAAAATTATGTTTTAAGAACTTCTGCTTATCCGCAACCTTAGCCATTCCTACCCCGTATTTCCTAAGACATTTAGAAGATTTCATACTTTTTGTAAAATTCAACATATTTTCCGTCCTCCTTTGACCAAAAATCATTCCTTGATTTTATAAATCATTCCTTGATTTTATAAATCATTCATTGATTTTTAGGCTTTCGGTTTTATGTCTAAAAGACATAAAATACCAACCGACACTAGACTGAGCACAGTCTAGACATTATGAGCCATTCTAAGTCATTTTTACCCTATTAGAAAAGTTACACTTTACATTTCTCAGTTTTACGCAACTTTCGTACGTTTTACGTATTACGCGTTTTAAACCTACGTTTCCAGCGTTAACAGTGTTTTTGCAACCCATTAAACTTATCACTCATTTTTATAAGATAATAATGAATATATTGATAAGTTTAATCATTTGTACAAGTTTCATATTTCTACGATACCCGGTTTTATGTTTCGTGACTTAACAACTTACAATTAGTGATTAACGGGACCAAAACTCACACCGTAACAACAAGATAGCTTCAAAAACTCATCAATCTCATCCACTAGCCATATGTGGCGTTTTTTCTAGGCTAATAATTCAAGTAATTGAAGCTTACCAAGGAAGCTAAACCATGTGCTAGTTACTTAAGTCTTAAGTCTTAAACTTAAGACTTAAGTCTTAGATAATATCCTAACTTGCACCTCCTCATGCACCATCCTCACACCTTCCTTAAACCTCCTTGCTTTAAGTATAAAAGAGAGCTCATCCTCTTCATTTATTCATCATTCAAACACCCAAATTCAATTCACAAGCTCACGATCCTTTCATTTCCTAGTTACAAGTTACATGCCAATGTTAAAGGCTTAGTGATTCCCTACATAATTCTCTATTTTGTTTGATGATTTCATGGCTGAATTAGGAGCTACACAAGATGCTAGGGGGCTGAGGTTAAAGGGTTTTCACAAGGGTTAGATCAATGGTTATCAAGGGTTGTGGTGATTGGTTGAAAGATTAGGTTTAGTGTCCTAGTTCCATACTTGATTCCCTTTCTTAAGTGAAAGCCAAAAGTTGTGAGAAACCCTAATATATTTCCTTGCTAAATATCATTTTCATGCTATTTATATTTCATTCATTCTATATATGGTCTTGTTATTATGTTCATGATATATAAAAATTGGTAAAACAAGTTATGGAATACATATGTTAACTTATGTTAATTAAACAAGAAAAATAGTGACTTCCATGGTGAAATTCGACCAAAATGGTATAATCATGATATTGGACAATTACATATTGTAGTAGATGACTTAACATGGAAAACATAGCAATTTCCATCACCTAAAATGAGTATATGAGTCAAAAGATATGGCTAGTAGGAAGTTACCAAAACTTTGCGGCAAAACTGCCCCAAAAGTTTCTGTGACAGAAACTAAAACACGCAAAAAGAGGCCCTTCTACTCCGTTTCATCAAAAAGTTAAAACACGAAAGTTATCCGGAACGATGTTTTCTTCAAAAACTCGGGTGCACGGGTCCAGAGAATGCATAATGAATGCTATTTATCTTCAACTTCTTAACAACTATTTTGAATACCCAAGTGACTATATAATGGTTATGATTATATAAAACCAAGAGGCCTAATGACCTTAAAGCCAAGACCACAGCCCCGGCTAAGGCCAAGGCTGAGTCTCAAGACCATGTAGACAAGAATAAAGCCACGGCAAGGCCATGGCTAAGACCTCAAGGCTTTCTAAACCAAAATCATTATAACTATTATACATGTTTTACATATTGAATACTACAACACTAGGGAATTTCATGTGAGGGGTTTCATTTGGGTAAACGGATCGACGAGTTGCTGGATTTACGATTTAAAGTGTCCTAGCTCCTCGAGCGTTTACTACATGACCTCTGAATTATGATAGCCCGAACGGTAGTACAAGATATAAACTAAACATGTTTCATAAACTGTTTTTATACAACGACATACACATCATGCTAAGTTCTACATCATGAACAATATAAAAGACATACATAGGCTCGACCTTGTATCCTTAGACATTATTCCAAACCTAAGTCGCAACATTCTATTGTAAATTGCACTTAGAGGTTTCCCGTCTTACCCAGCGATTTCAATATATCCTTAAACATCATCCAACTCACGGTGAGTTCATAGCCCCACTTTCCATTACTTAATTGTTTTACAAACCCTTGGGGGGAATACATGCTATTTTAACCGAACACAATGCTTTGAAATTATATGCTATCCGATTGTTTTATTGTCACTAAGTACTATCCTTGCCAATCCAAGACCCCTTATCATGAACCATTCAATCACAATTAGTAGTAAGCGCGAATATTGTGAATAGGCCTATTAGGATTAATGAATCCCATTTGTATTGACCAAACGCGTTCAAACAAATCCACCGATTGATATTGGTCCCCGTTAACGTATTGGTTGCATAAGCTTAGTGAATAATCATAACTTTTTTGTTTTCCAACCATGAGTATGAGTCTGATTAACTCACACTACCAATATATTGTGTTCATCCATTTAACAAACTCTATGAATATCACTCACCCTTTGTGTTGACAATTCTAAGCATGTATTTCAGGTCCATAATGATGAGGCTGACACGGAGGAGCACGGATATTCAAGAGGGCTATAATTATTTTATCATTCACTAAACATCAAATACTTGTTATTGATGTATTTTGTAAACAGTTCAACCAACTGGGACCTATCTTTCTAAACTCTGATAATTTGAATGATAAATCCTTTTTAAATGACTCAGTTAGAGATCGTTTTCTATTATTGTGACTGTTGTGCCGTCGAGTAACACCCAGTTTGAATTCCGCTGCGTATCACGAAATTGGGGGTGTTACAAATACTAGCCCAGGTGATCCTAATTGAACCCCCCCAGTACCACCTTTCAACAGACTTCAAAATGAGACTGACTACACAGAAGCGGATAGACAACAACTCATTGCTGATGATCAAGCTTTTCATCTTGTTGTTCTTGGTCTACCTGAAACGTCTTATGCTACAGTGGATAGTGAAGAAAGTGCTCATGTTGTATGGGAAAGAGTTAAGAAGCTAATGTATGGAATGGATATCGGGAAGCAGGAAATGGAAACTCAATTGCTTTAGGAACTATGCAAGTTCACTTAAATTCCTGGTGAATCCATAGAGTCGTATTATCTCAGGTTCTGCAAGATCATGAATGATTTGTCAATGCATAACCTCACTCAGACAAACATTGCAAACAACACTATTTTTCTGAATGAGCTACAACCAGAATGGGGAAGATACATCACTATTGTTTATCAGAAGAAGAATTTGCATGATGTTTCCCATGATCAGTTGTATGATTTCTTGAAGCAGAATCAGGCTGAGGCAAATGATGTTAGAGCTAAGTTACTTGCTAAGCAACATGATCCTCTCACACTCATTGTTAATACACCATCACCTTCATTATTGAACATACAATATCAACCATCATCATCTTCTACTCACAACTATATGCAACAACAATACCTTCCACAACATACTGCTGCAATCCCACAACAACAATTCTACCAACAACAACAACAAGTCATTCACCAACAACCATATCCATACTTCCCAGAACAAGAGTTCACTGACGGTGATGATTCTACTGATGCTTTCACACAAGCACTTGCTTTTCTGACAAAAGCAATCCAAGGACGCTATTCCACACCAACCAACAACAACCAACGAATTTCAACGAACACTCGCAATAAGCAGATTGCCCAGCCGGGTTTCAATATGGGCAATGCAAGGCCAATGGTTGAAGGTATGAGGAATCAGGAAGGATATACTCTGAGTTATAACATTGGTAATCAGAATAGGCAGAAAATCAGATGGGTCAAGTTGTTGGAAATCAGAGGGGTCAGAATGTTGGTAATCAGGGGAATCAGTTTGGTAATCAGGGTAATCAGGGTCGAAATGTTGCAGTAGCAGTTGGTAGGAATTAAGGAAACGTGAATGGGAATCAGGAGAATGTGCTTAAGTGTTTCAACTGTCAAGGTGTAGGTCATATGGCGAGGAACTGTCTTACTAAGCCGCAAAAGAAGAATTTGGCATTTCTTCAGAAAGCGTTGATGCTAGCACAAAAGGACGAGGCAGGATTCCAGTTGAATGTCGAGGAGAATGATTTCATGGCTCTAATGGATGAAATGGAAGACAGAGAGGAAGTGAATGCAAACTGCATATTTATGGCAAATCTTCTGGAAGCTAAGTATGATACAGATTCTGAGACACCTCCTGATTATGATGCCAATGCACTCTCTGAGGTACCCCAACATCGATGATTACAACAATAATGATATATTTGATATGTCTCCTCATGAGGAACAGCATTCTGAGACACCAGCACCTACTTATGATACTATCACATCCCGTGATTTTTCCCTACAGATACAACTCTATTACAACATCAATTGACCATTTTTACCCATGACAAATTTTTTTTATATATAAATATATACTTTGTCAATTGTAACATTATTCACAATTTACCTTGGAACGATATTTACACAAACAATAATGATCTAATATCACGAATATATTTTAAAACGTATTATTTTTATAAATATATGTTTCGTTTAATAACCGTGCACTATTTATATAATTCCGGAGCCTACGAAAATTCTCGAGATTGGTCACTAATATTATTGGACCGTAACCCGACTCACAAAACATGCTACGTGGGCCCCCGTGACCCATTGGGCTACATTTAACCAAACCAGCACATAATGGACTCTTAATTTCCTTCTTTAATTTGTTTGGGCCTGATGCACACTAAAGCCCAAACCATTGAACCCAGCAGTCCAGCCCAAACGCACCCTTTGCATTTTATTTTCTTTTCTTTCTTTTCTTGTTTCCTGACTCGACCAGCCCCCAAAAGCCCTCATTTTCTCACTATTTTGACAAAAAACACCAATATATTTTTACATATCTCGAATGACCACCTAGCAAGGATTCATGAATGTCAAAGTTTGTTAAATAACTCACACGTTTGATCACTCAAAACTGACCAAAATAAACCATGAAAACCATTAGGAGAAATATTGTAAAAACGTGTCAAAACTTTCCTAACCACCGCCCAAGCCCTCCAATCTATAGAAACCAACTTTAAATGTCATAGAACTGTCAGAGAATGTCAGAAGTAATCTCACAACATTCCTTTGTCCTCATTTGGTTGTTTTGTGTCGATTGGGTACAAAGGGAGGTTTCATGCATACATTCGAGCTATCACTAGATCTCGTGTGAACTCTACATTGCTTTCTCACACACACATACTCACTATAAAAGGCTCCATGAGATTCGACTAAACTCACGCACACTCGAATACCACATTCACTAAAATTTTCTAAGTCTTCCAAGGCCTCGAACACGCAGAGCTTTGAAAACATTTCGTGGTCATCAAATCAAGTAGAAGAACAACCAATACTCGTTTCTATATCCTTGGTTGGACGTGAAACGGGTTGCACCAGTTTCCTAGCCTATCTCAATCTCTATACGCATTTTTACCCCACCCTTTGAGATGAGGTGAGACTTATTTTCATCTATTTTCAATATATATAAGTTTCATAAATTTCAGTTTTGCACGAACACTTTACCTATTTATTTCGTTACACCCAAACGTGACATGTATGTTTTATTCGACCTTTAAAATATTTGACATGCTAACAATTGATAATGGTAAATAGTTGGAACGAATAATAACGCTTACTTACTAAAAATAGCACGTTTATAAGTCACCTTGAACCATTCGAAATAATCCCAACACTTAGAATATTTTTCTAAGTCTTAAACTATTTTCAGAAATTGATTTGGGTCGTTTAGTTTGGCCCCGATACTTAAAACCTAGACACATAACATATTGTTTTTAAAGCTCGATCTTATTGTCAACATGGCTAACAATCAGGAAACGTATTTTGTTCGAAGTTATAAGCTTGTTTAAGCTGTCCACTAGAGCCATTTTGATTGGACAAAAGCTGTTTTCAAAAACTGTTATAAAATAACTAAAAGGGCTTAAATCCCAATAAACTGTTTGTAACAATTCGCATTTTCAGGTTACTATCCAATCCCGAATTGTTACTATTTACTTACACTATTCATTCCCAAAATCTCATGAGATAAATCATTTCCATGACAAAATAAATGGTTGATGCTCATCGGGTTATTGTCGCAAAAGTTATTAGGACATTATACGTTTGGGTTAAACGTCGTTTTAACATCCCGCGCATAACGAAAACCAACTGCGATAATTTTCCTCGTCTCAGATTAATGTTTGGTACACTCACAATTAATTATGGAACTTTTAAAAATAAAAAATTCTAAATTAAATCTTACCAAATAAGCCCTGAGCCGTATGAGACTAAAATTACGTTTTAAGCACTTTTGCTTATCCGTAACCTTAGCCTATACCTGCACCGCGTTTCTGAGACGATTTGAGTTTTCATATTTTTTTGGAAAAGTCAACATATTTTCCCTCATCCTTTGACCAAAAATCATTCCTTGATTTATAAATCATTCCTCGATATTTAGGCTTACGGTTTTATGTCTAAAAGACATTAAATACCAACCGACACTAGACTGAGCACAGTCTAGACATTATAGGCCATTTTAATTCATTATCATCATATTGGAAAAGTTACGTTTGACTTTTCTCAATTTTACGCAACTTTCATACGTTTTACGTATTATGCGTTTTAGACCCGCGTTTCCAGATTTATCAGGGTTTTAACCATTCTTTCAAGTTTCTTATTTTTACAATAACCTATTTTGCGTTTCGTGACTTAACAACTTACGGTTAGCAATTTACAGAACCAAAACTAACTCCACGAGTAGGATAATATCAAAAACTAGCCAAGTCACCTCCCTAGGCCTCTTGAACCGCCATTAGGGGGGAGTCACCCCTTGTGTGTCTTGATCTCATGCCTTGTGCCTTAGGATCATTACATGTGCTAAAACTTCTCATGTAAGCCTTTGAAAAGTCTTGGACACTAACCTCCTCAAGGTACCTTCCTAGGCACTTTCCTAACCTCCTCAAGACCCTATAAAAGCCCTCCCCTCTTCCCATTGTAGGCATTCCATATCACAGTACTACAATGACTGATGTTATGGGCGTATTACAACTTAGCCCACTGTTTTATCCAATGACGAACTTGAGTTCACTATATAGCAGAAAATCACTTTTACATGATAAACCAATGAACTATTTTGGGCAAACCAATAAATTATCTTATGAATGACTTTAATCTTGTAAATCAATTGTTTTTACTATATACACTATAGACATACTCACACTTCGATTGTGATAATAAACTATTTTATACTATGGATATACCCACACTCTGACTTTGGAAAATAACTTGTTTATTATATTATGGATTCACAAACTCTTTGATTTTGGAAATCAAATCCTTAACTTATAAACTATATGAACTCACCAACCTTTGTGTTGACACTTTTTGCATGTGTTTATCTCATGTCCATAATGAGCAAAGATGGCACGAAGGAGCGCGGATTATTATGAAGGCTATAAATTTTATCATCATTCGAAAACTTATCTATTTTTGAAAGTAACAGGACCTCATTTGGTAAAAACTCTGGTATTTATAAAATTCGAATGATAAATCTATTAAAATGACTAATAAGATAATCATTTTCTACTATTAAACTGTTGTGATATGAAGTAACACCCAACCTAAATTTCGCTGCACTTTTTAAAAATTGAGGGTGTTACAGATACATATCCTGATACGCCGAATAGTACCAATATTGATTCGACATCTCTCGATATGAATCGTAGTGGAGGCTCAGTTTCATAGCATGCTGAGAATGATGAGGAAACACGTGCTTTATTTGAGACATTATTGCATAGTTGTACTATTGAAGTTGAAAAAGTGAAAAGGGTCAATCGCGAAGTTAAGGCCGCGAATGAGATATTGACCACTGAGCTTGAGAGATACAAGGAAAAAGAAAAAAGTTTTCTAAATGATAAAAAACGCGAATCTGAATTTGAAATTGGTTATAAGAAAATACTTGTTAAAGATAGGGAACTGCAATGCATATTTGACACTCTTGAAGTTACTTCAATGAAAACCATTAAATCTTTAAAACAAGAAATTTCTGATTTAACAAACCAACTTTCAAAACAAAAATTAGCTTATACCAATCTTGAAAAAGAACGGGATGAGTTGAAAAAGGACTTTGCATAGAAGGAATGTAAACTTTTGGATGAACTCGTTGAGTCAGAAAACATGATCAAAAAGCTTGAAAATTTGTTGGTTAAAACTGTTCATTCTAGTCAAACGATTCAAATGATAACTAATCAGACTAATCCTATTTACCATACAAAACACAAAATGGCTCTAGGGAACAAAACTCCGTGTAATCTCAAGAAAGCTTAGGAAGAACAGAATACTTTGTATAATGGTAAAGTGATTTATGAGAAACATGATCCTCCATATGTGCGTGATTATGATGACACAATACAACTTGCGGAGGAGAGTCACCATAAAATGAAACAAAAGAATCCTAATTTAAAACCGATTGATTATGAGAAATGGAACAAAATTAATGGAATCACTTTTGTCTCTCCAAAACAAACATCAAATGTTTTTAAAACATTCACTTTCAAGAAAATGATTTCAAAACCTGCAGTTGTTTCCAAATCTCTTTCAAACATGGAACAGATGTCTTCAAACAACACTTTTAACACAAGTGCTGCAAGGGGATATCTTGATGATCTCAAAACCAGAGTTGGCACACTTAAGAGGACTTTAGAATCAAAAACGAACACAAATGAGAAAAATTGGAACTCAACGGTCCATTTACAAGTGAAAAAGATTCTTGAAAGTGATATTGCTTCATAACTCACTGCTGTGAATGCAAGAGTGATTCATTTTGAACAAGCATTTTTGAAAGAAACTGCTGACTTTGTTACAGATCACAAATCCCTAGTAAAGAAGGCAAATGAATCTGTTGAAAAAATAAATGTTTTGGAAAAGTTAAATGACTCTCTCTTTGAAGCTGTGTTGTCTACTGATATTATGTCTCTCATACTGCAAATATATTCTATTGAAGATGACGAAAGACTTCGAGCTGAGACCTCCAAAATTGTTTCAAAATATGAAAGTGCTCTTATTAAACTTGAAAAAATAAAATGTGTCATATTTTAAACAACTTGATCGAAAAAAGGAAGAATGCAAGTATGACAAATTGTCGTATGAGGGTGACTTCAAGAAGCTAAATGAGCAAAATGATCTTCTGAGGGCTCAGTTAGAATGTCAAAAAGGAAAGGGAATGGACACTAAGTTTGCAAAACCATCGACTTCGGACAAAGAAAATACTTCAAAAGCAGTTGTTAAACCAACAATGTCGATTTCTCAATTTGTTACGAAAGTTGATGTGAAAAATGATTTGAAAAAACCAGTCACTCCATCACCCTTGTCCAAGTGCAATGCTAATGATAAATGTGCTGAAAAAGGAAAAGCGGATGTCCAAAAACCTAAAGTGATATCCCTTGGTCTTTTTAGGATTTGTTCCACTATTGCGTTTGCCTCAACATCTAGGACAAATGAAAAATGCCTAAAGGATAATTCTAAAGAACTTAGGGATGCTAAAAAGGACAACAACATAAATCCTAATGCGTGTGCCTTACCTTCTACAGGATTAGAAAGCAACTCTGGGAGCAGCAGACTAAAGTCTTAGAGCAATACAAGGAACAATAGAGTCTCGCCTGTCTCTAAGAATAGTAGCATGAATAAAGTGTAAGCTGTAGAAGAACACCCTAGGAATTTATCGCTTTGTAATAAGAGACATAGTTCATCAAATATGTAATGTTGAACGTACTGTTTTGAATGCATGTAATGACTCTGTTTGTTTAACGTGCAAGAAATCTTTATTTAGTTATGTTCATGATGAATGTGTTTCTAAAAATGAGAATGTGATGCCTGAACAGAATGATGCTTTAGATAAACCTAGTGCCAAATCCAGATATTTTGGTAGACTAATTAAAACTGTTAGAAATACCACAAATCGCGAAATGCCTAGGAACTATCTTCAGTACTGTGAATGGAAACCAACGGGTAGAAAATTTACACTTAAGAAAGGTAGAAGGATAGCGGTTCAATCTGAACAAATAGAAACCTTCTATGAGTGTGATAATGATTTTACCCCTAACCCCATGGAACCTAATTCGAAACGGTTTCCAAATGAAAAATCTTCTGTTCTACGCAGGTTATCGAAATTTGTCTTTGGATCATCGACTCGGGTTGCTCCAAGCACATGACCGGGAACTTGAAGTTGCTGATCAACTTTGTCTGGAAGTTCATTGGAACTGCACGTTTTGGAAATGATCATATAGCGGCTATTCTGGGTTATGGAGATCTTCAGTTTGGGAATTTATTAATCACTCAGGTTTACTACGTCGAAGGGTTGGGACACAACTTGTTTTCAGTCGGACAGTTTTGTGATGTAGATTTAGAGGTTGCATTCAGAAGAAACACGGTCTTTGTTCGAAATTTGGTTGGAGATGATCTTTTAATCGGAAATCGCGACACTAACCTTTATGCTATCGACATTAATCAAATGGCCTCTACATCAACAATTTGTCTCATGACAAGAGCATCTGAAACAAAGTCTTGGTTGTGGCATCAACGTTTATCCCATCTCAATTTTGGCACGATCAACAAATTGGCCAAAGACAACATCGTCAACGGACTCCTAAAGCTCAAATACATCAAAGAACACTTATGTCTGTAACACCAAAACCCGAGAAGGGCTAAAGTGTACATAATGGCGTCAAATCAGAACACAAGCGAAACGGAGATACATACATAATACAAAGGTTACAAAGTTACAAAAAGAGACTAAACAAAATACAAAAGGCTAAAATAAAATACAAAGCCCAAACTTAAATACTAAGCCCACTCTCGAATGTTTCTAGTCACTTCTAGGTCTAATCCAAAACTATAGGGTGAAGTCTTCTAAGCCCAAAATCAACCTTCATAGCGAAGCTGCAAAGGTTCACACGGATCAAAGGCTCAAATAACAATGGCAGATCAAATGTCAAGGCTCAAATATGATAAGATAGATTAAATAGGAAAGCCTAACATAAAGGCTCAGAATCATGTGGTTAGATCATAGCAATACAATCAAAGAGAGAAAAGACAAGTCATATGAAACTTTTACTGAAAAGGTCAGAATATCTGTACTTTTGCTGAGTCAAAACAAACCGAGATCAAAAGAAAGGAGAATGCTCATTCCCACTTCACCAAACCTAGAATAGAATGGATTCGAATTAAGAAGAGTTCAAATCACGTAAGTTACCTCTTTTAGTTATCTTTCTATTTTTAGAAAATTTCCATATTTAGCAGCTTTCTATTTTAGGTAACTTTCCATATTTAGTAACTTCTCACTTTAAGTAGTTTAAGCATTTTAGAACACTTTCTATTTTTAGTAAGTTTCCTTATATATAAGGTTTCCAAATTTAGAAGTTTCCATAAATATCACTTTACAAAAATAGCAGGTTTCCATAATTAGCAGATTTCCAAAATTAGTAAGTTCTCCTATATCATCACATTCTTATAAGTTAGTTTTGTCCCAATGTCAAGTTTTGTGGCCTCGTGTATTACGGATTTCATCACAAGGTTCGTTTCAAGAATTTGTCCCATCAAAATCTTCTTATGTCCAAGTAGTCAGTCTTCGTCCATCTTCCAGTCTGAGGGTGAAATGGAATTGTTAACTTGAGTTTAGTTTCCTCAAGCCTTCTACAGCTTCTTCTTGGAATGATCTTCAATCTCCCCGTCATCCAGTCTGCTCTCACTTCTTTATTCATCTTATCTTGCGAACAAGGTAAGAGCAAACGAGCAACATACAAACCAAAAACCGTACCTAGTTCGGAACAAGGTTACACTTGTTACACATGGACTTATGTGGTCCAATGAGAGTTGAAAGTATCAATGGGAAAAAGTATATTCTTGTTATAGTTGATGCTTATTCAAGATATAATTGGGTGAAGTTTTTGAGATCAAAAGATGAAGAACCTGGTCACATCATCACCTTTCTGAAGCTTATTCAAGTCCTACTTCAAGCTCCATTAAGGATCGTAAGAACCGACAACGGCACAGAATTCACAAATCAGGAGTTAAGAACGTACTTTGAAGATGTTGGAATCACACATCAAACATCATTTGTGAGAACTCCACAGCAGAATGGGGTAGTTGAAAGAAGAAATCGAACTCTTGTGGAAGTTGCTCGTACTATGCTGATTTATTCTAGTGCACCGCTATTCTTATGGGCTGATGTTGTCGCTACTGATTGTTTCACTCAAAACCGATCCTTAATTCATCATGGATTCAACAAAACACCTTATGAGCTTGTGAACGGTCGAAAACCAGATATCTCTTATCTTTACGTGTTTGGCGCTTTGTGCTATCTGACGAATGACAGAGAAGATCTTGGAAGCTAAAGGTGTTATTGGAATCTTCATTGGGTACTCAGAAACTTCAAGGGCATTCAGAGTGTATGTTAGAAGAACTAAGAGGATAATGGAGACGATGAATGTGAAATTTGACGAGATTTCACAAATGGCTTCTGAGAGACTCACTCTAGAACCCGCGCTTAATCCGATGGCTTCTAATCAATCCGGATTAGGACCCGAACCCAACAGAAAGACTTCTGGATATATCAATTCAGGACTCCTACCTAATGGAGCTCAGTCAACTATACCAGATAAGCCGACAAATCAAGAACTGGAAAATTTCTTCGAGTAAATGTTTGATGAATACTATGGTGAAACTTCGACAAATGCATCTTCACATCTTTCCGCTGCACCCGCTCAACATCAACAACCACCACCACCACAAACACAAGATGCATCTACAACAGTCGAAACTCAAGCACCAACTCCCTCAACATCATCATCAACATCTACTCCAGCATCTCCTATTATTGAAATTGTTCTACCAAGAGTTGATGAGCAAAACCGAAATTTAACTTTTCAAGAAGAACCTAAACAAAACAATGCTACGTTAGATGAAGAAGAAGAAGCATTTGAAAAGCCGTTTGCATCTGAATCTAAATCATCTTCTTCGAGGTTACATGAACCATCTAACACGCATATGTTGAATTCAAGGTACCCTTCTACACTCAAATGGACTAAAGACCATCCAATCGAACATGTCATTGGTGAACCATCCAGGCCAGTTCAGACGAGGAGACAGCTTGCCACCGATCTCGAATTATGTATCTACATCTGTGCTTTAAGTTTGAAAGAACCTAAGAACATTCAAGAGGCAATGGCAGAATACCCATGGATTGAAGCGATGCAGGATGAAATTCTTTCAAACCAGTTACACGATAGTTGGGAACTTGTACCTCGACCACTTTAGAAACGTGTTCTTGATCTCAAATGGTTGTGGAAGAAGAAATTGGATAAAGAAATGACTGTAATCGGCAACGAAGCTCGTCTTGTAGCTAAAGGATATCCGCAAGAAGAAGGGATAGATTTCGAAGAATCAATCGCGCCCGTTGCTAGACTTGAAGCAGTCAGGATTTTCTTAGCCTATGCCGCTCACAAAAACATAACCGTCTATCAGATGGACATTAAGACTGCATTCTTGCATGGAACTCTGAAAGAGGAAGTGTATGTGACGCAACCAGAGGGATTCGTCGAAAAAGAACATCTAGACTACATCTGCAGGCTTAAGAAAGCCATTTATGGTTTGAAACAGGCTCCAAGGGCGTGGTATGATGAACTATCTTCTTTCTTGCTGAAACAAAATTTCACCAAAGGGACGGTTGATAAAACTTTGTTTACTAAAAAGTACAAAGATGACATTTTAATTGTTCAAATTTATGTCGATGACATCATCTTTGGATCAACCAATCCTAATCTTTCTAAACAATTTGAAAATCTCATGAAAAGTAAATTTGAAATGTCCATGATGGGGGAACTAAAATTCTTTCTTGATTTACAAGTACATCAATCCCCACGTGGTATCTTCATAAATCAATCTAAATATACCATTGAGATTTTGAAAAAACATGGCATGGAAGATTGTGACTCAGTTGGTACTCCAATGGTCACTTCAACAAAAATTGGTGCTGATTTATTCGGGAAACCCATAGATCCGAAGAAATATCAGAGTATGATTGGTTCTCTCATGTACCTAACTGCTAGCCGACCAGATTTTCAATTTGCTGTTTGTTTATTAGCACGGTTTCAGGCAAAGCCTACCGAAATTCACCTCAAAGAGGTTAAACGGATCTTTCAGTATCTTCGAAGAACCATTAACATGGGACTTTGTTATCCGAAGGATTCGGGGTTTAATCTAACCGCATTTTCAGATGTTGCCCATGCAGGTGATCAAATTACAGCGAAAAGTACATCAGGCGGAGCACCATTTTTGGGTGAAAAGCTAGTAAGCTGGTCGTCTACGAAACACATTGCACTCTCAACCGCGGAAGCCGAGTATGTGTCTCTATCTGCGTGTTGTGCCTAAGTTCTTTGTATGCGGACACATCTCACAGATTATGGCTTTACTTTCGATAGCATTCCTATGTATTGTGACTCGAAAAGTGCCATAGCCATCTCGTGCAACCCCGGGCATCATTCTAAGACGAAGCATATTAGAGTCCGCTACCACTTCATAAAAGAGCATGTAGAAGAAGGTACTGTTGAAATTCATTTCATTAAGACGGATTACCAACTTGCCGATCTATTTACTAAAGCCCTTCCAAAAGAAAGGTTTGATGAATTAGTTCGACGAATTGGCATGCGAAGCCTAACCCCTGAGGAATTAGAACGTCTTCTCGAATCTTCATGAAATACTTTTCAAAACCGCTTTGTTGTAAATATTTTTGAAAAAACAAAATACAAAATTTGAAAAACCAACAAAAAGAAATACAAAATTTGAAAAACCAACAAAAAGAAAATAAAAAATAAAAAAATTTCAAAAACAAAAAGAACGCAAACTAAGCTGAAAAGTATTTTAGGGAATAAATGATTTATTGTGAGTTAAGGTTGAGTTATGGATGTGGGTGTTAAGTTAAAGTTTTGAACTAGTAATGGCATTCGGAGCAACATTTTAAGGAAGTTACTATCAAAGACATGACTTAAGCTACTTTATGAAGATTACGGCATAACTACGTGATTAGGTTACGCCGTAACTAGAAGAAAGATGGAAAAACCCCTCGGATTGAAGACTACGGCATAACTAAGTGTTGATGTTACGCCGTAGCATATTGATGACTTGGAGGTTATCTACATGTGAAGACTACGCCGTAACTGGCAATGATGTTACGGCGTAATGAAGTTACCGAGACAAACTTGTGGAACACGTTGACGACTACGGCGTAGCACTATACAACAGCTACGCCGTAATGAGGTTACCGAGAGTTAATAGAGTAAAATACTAAAGGCTACGGCGTAACAACACAACCAACTACGCCGTAGCATGTTCTGAGGATAAGATCAACATGAAGTTACACCCGCTACGGCGTAGCTAGTAATAGCGCTACGCCGTAGCATATTCTCAGCCTATAAATAGTGGACGAATTTTACCATTTCAATCATCTCCCCTTTCCCAAACCTCTCTAGGGTTTGGGGAGAGCACCACCAGAGTACGATGACGGAGCTAGAAGCTTGGAAGATGGAAGCATTCGACTACATTTCTTTTGTAATCGAGTTTGAATTCTTTACGATTTCCATTTAATCATGTGACGAATTCTTATTAATTCAAGTACATTTTAGTTATTTGTTCTATTTCATTTCTTCATAGAGATATCTTCTTTGTCCATTCACTTTAACTAGTTTCGGTAGTATTGTAAGCTTGTCTGTATCGGTTGCGCCTTCACGGGTAGAATTAAGACCCCTACTTAGTTGGCAGGCTAGGAGAATTTACAATAGGACCCTAGCACAACTGATTGCGAGGAAACGGGAGGGATGACAACTGACCGTACTGCCTTGCATGAGAATTGACCATAGGACCACCTTACAAGCGGAGGTACTTAAGAAGCGAGAGAGGCTAAGTTTTTGAAAGGCTGGTCTCTAAATGAATGTGATCTATTAGATTTGGAGCTTAATGACTCTGACCAAGTATCCAACCTCGGCTTACTACATGGAAGCCCCATGGTTCCTGAGGCGATAGGACGGAAAGATAGATTAGGATGACCTTACCATGCAATTCTTAGTGATATTTATGCCACTGTATGTTGCTCACGACTTAGATACATTTACTAGGATTACTTGACTTATGCTCTATCCCTTTCTTCTTCTTCTTCCTGATTCTGATCTGTGGTGTGTTACGTGACAACTACTTTTATTATCAATCTTATCTATCAACTCAATTTTATCTGTTACTATACATAACATTCCTTGATTTCTTTCACAACAGCTCTTAGGGACGACACTCGGATTTACCTAGGCTCTACTACGTACGATCGGGTTCTCTGCCCGTTAGTATGTGTAAACCTTGTAATTCTAAGTTTATAAATGTAAAACAGGGTGAAAATACGCATCAGGTTTTTGGCGCCGCTGCCGGGGAGCAGTTTCGTTGAAAGAATTTGAGGTATGTTTATGTTTGACCAGTTTATGAGACGAAGATGCCCTCTCAGGTATGAAATTCGTTCTCTCGTAACAATTATAAATTTACAAGATTTCTAAACACAAAAAAAAAACACAAAACAAATTTTTTGTACACATAAAATCTCGGATCATAAGCTACGGCGTAACATTTTCATGGGATTACGCCGTAACACTGGGCGAATTAATATTAGGGTTTTACCACAACATTGGTTTATGGCGTAACTGAATTTCAAGTTACGCCGCGGCACTCAGAATAATTAACTACACCGTAACCATCTTACTCATTACGGCGTAACACATGCACTTTTCGTAAGCCCGACCCAAAATTTTAACCTAAAGACGAATGTAAACACAACTTTTACAGACCTTTAATCACACTAGCAGCATATCATATAATCTTTGGGTTACACACCTGCATTCCATTCATATATTATTGATTTAACCATTCTTGATTCATCATGGCAGACCAGGTAAACATAAATAATATTAACAATGAACTATTGTTTGAAACTTTCAATGTTCCGGATGACTTCTTTTGCATTTATAATCCATACCAACCTTGGGCTAACGCCTCATCCGTCGGATACTACAAATCATCTGAGGGTAACAGTGAGAATGGGAATGAGAGAAACATTGAGAATTCTCATCTTGAATCGGAGGGAACAGAAGACACTGTTGAAGCTACTAGGACACTACACTGTTGCAAGCCTGTTGGACTCATTAAGGACGGAGTTAAGCATATTGTTCCATCATGTAACCCTGCATTCGACAAAAGTGATGGAGGAGGTACAAAGAAACTGCACTTGTTAACCACTGAAGCTAGGGTTTGGTGGTATTTTCAAAGTTCAAGGGCAATTATGGATACGTGGTTTGCTTATCATCATTATAACACGTATGATCAAGAAACTACAAACAGGACTGTCCACTTCTGTAACCCCGCATTTGTGAAAAAAGGTGGAGTTACCCAAGCATGGCCCACATGTAACCCCTTCAAGAAGGAATGCGATGGTGGGAAATTCCCGAGCGAGATTATTAAAAGACATGAATGGGCATGTTTTAATGCACACAAACGTGCACAAGTTGGATACGAGGGAATTGAATTCGACGATTGGGTAAAAGTCATGTTCGGAGACATTGAACTTAACAAACAAGTGGAAATTATACACAAAGATGAATGGGCAAGAGTTAAGTTTGGCCATATTAAAGACTTCCACTTCGATCCAACGTTTTGGGGGAGCAGCTCATCAAATGCAAATATAGGGGATATAAGCAATTCCCCGCACCACTAACAAGCTGCGAGAAAGAGTCTAACTTAAAGACTCGGTAATAAACAAAAGTGCTTTGCGGGAGACAACCCGTACTAACCTTTTCTTTTCTCTTATTTTGGTTTGTATGTTTGTTCTAACCTTTTGCAGGAGTTAGAGTTCGAAGAATTGAGGAAATTCAATTTCTGCTAAAGATGTTCTCCTTGGATCACCAGTTACGGCGTAAACCTAAATCATGGTTACGCCGTAACCATGTTACCGTGGCAAAACTTTCACCAGGTTTACTCTAACTGCGGCGTAACCCAGTTTCACGGTTACGCCGTAACACCTTTCTGAGGTGTTTTCCATCCAATGTTTTTCAAACATATTTAACTTGTATTAGTATTAAATGAACTTTGTGGGTATGTTCCCTGTAAGCCCTCACGAGACTTCACTCGTCCACTTGGGACACCAAGTGGTTTAAAAGGCTTGTTGCATACGCTAAATGCAACCGTGATTCCTACGAAAGTGAGTTAGGATTTTTCTTTGTTTTATTTTTGTTTTTATAGATTTACGCTTGTTGTAGTCGTGTGATTTCAGGAAATTGAAGTTTGCTCATGGAGGCTAGTCGAAGGCACGAAGATTTTCCGTGGTCCTTCATTCATTTGCAAAAGAAAACCTCAGGGAAGTTCTAGCTCTAATTCTACTATCTCTTCACAATTTCTTCATTTCAGTACAAAAGGGACTTTGTACAATTCAAGTGGGGGGACGGGAGTAGAATTATCTTGAACTTTATTTTGCCCTCGCTTTTTCTAGTTTATTTTGAAAAATTATGCCATTTTTTAAAATTTTGACATGTTTTTCTTAACCTAACTAGAATTGACCTTAGCCGAGCACATTTAACCCTTAAATTAATATGGTGAGGATTTAGCCTATTCAGTTTTCCCCTGTTTACCCAAATCCACCCAAATATTGAGTGTGCCGTTAGTTTTGTAGACTTTAGAACTTGGCCTTTACATCATTTCAAACCCATAGACGAGTAATGTGCTAGTCACGTTTGGAAGGGACAATTTTGGAAGGCAATGTTTTAGGATTGTCACCCAAATAACCTATATTGTGTGCGTTTATCGATTAGTCACCTCGACTTCTCGACCACCCGTGTTAACCCTTTTGTTGCACTCACCCTTAGTGCAAGATACCCGTAGAACACCCTTTTGAGTCTTTCCTTTGGTTTCTTAAACTAATATGTTATGTTTCGTTACACCATTACACCTTAGCCTACCGTGTAGTCTAGTCTATGATTAGAAAGTTGTTGTTTGCCCAAGTTCGAGGTCTAAGTGAACGGATTCGGAAATCACGCCTACAAAGACATAACATTGAAGATCATTTGAAGACCCCCCAAGTTTCACATATAGTTCATCTTAAGTGGGGGGATGTATTTTGATGTATTTTGTATTTTAGTTATTTGTTCTAAAAAAAATGTGAATTTATGTATGTAGATGGGTTAGGTTGTAGTGGGGATGACACACTTGTTTGGTTACATGGTGGAATCTTCTTGAGAAGATGACTAGGTGTATGTTATTGACTCTTGGTTGTGGGTGACTCGATATTGATAGAACAAAGGATAACTCGGTTTCTCATTTGACATTTGTTGTTTTAAGGTTTGAGTGATGAAAGGTTTGAGGTGGTTGTTGATGTGGTGGTTCATCGACATAAAGTCGGAAGCTTGGTTCTCCGTTAGGATTACCATGGAGGTTTATGAAAATGGGATGAAGCACAAATGATTGTGTATGGTTTTGGTCTTGTGGAAAAATTGATAGTCTATCATAACGGTAAGCCAAACGCTCTACCATTGATGGTTGATGGTCTATCATGATCTAATTGATCACATGGTTGTTGTTGGGTTTGCATTTTTGCAATGGTGGCACAAAGTGACAATGGTGAATGGTTAGTTAAACTTGTATGGATGAGTTCCATGAAAGTTAACTTAGGTGATTATGGTGATGTAGGTGGAATATGGAAAAGTTCCATGGGTGAAAGAGTTGGTGATTGAGGTGATGAGGTTTTTGGCGACAATGAAAAGTCATTTGACGGCAAAGCGGTTTGTGGGCTATGTTTAGGAGAGGATGATGGAGTAGCAAGATTAAGTAAATCTTGAATGGTTATTGTGATTGTGTTGGATGGTCTCGAAGACGATGTTGGTTTAATGGTTTTGTTGAAGCAACAAGGTTTAACACTAATCCTAGAGGTTTTTCTTGATGATTAGGATGAGGTGTCGGATTTAGTCATCTCAATTCTTTGGTTCGCTAGAATTTTGAGATTGAGAGAAGCAATGGTGTGAGTTTTAGGGTGTTCTAAACATTTGGAAGATTTCCAAGAACTTGTCAAGTCATTGGAAGTTAATCCAATGGAGTTGGATGGAGTGAAAGACAATCAACGCTATGTGATTATGAGAAGTGTTTTGGTTAGGAATGTTCCAAGGGTTGTAAGGATCCGTTTTGAGGGTTCCTTGGGTTATGAGCAAGGTTCGGTTATGATGTTGTAAGCTGAGCCATACGTGTCCCTGAAACACATAGGCCGAAGCGTTTTTCAGTGGGTAATAAAGATCAGGGAATGTGATTGCTGTTTATCGGGCTGAAAAATAATGGTTATGGGTCACTGAGTCAAAGACTCAGGGTGCGTGAAAAGAATCAGGGAGTATGAGTAGTATGAAGATGAATCACGGGAGTGATATAATCCAGGGAGGATATATCATAACGGACTGAATTTGTTTCAGTGTGTCTTTTATGGTTTGTACTTGTGGGTTTGGAGCTAATGACTATCAGGGAGTGTTGTATGTTTCAGGCTAAGCCTGAGCCCGAGAGTTATTAGTGAAAGAATCAGGGTTGCTTGGATGTGGACTGAGCTTGAATGAGTCCCTGATGAAAAAATGTTTTCATAAAATCTGGGCTGAAACATGTTTCTTTCAGTGTGTTGAGAATTGTGATCACTGATGGGGTGACCCGTGACTATCAGTAGTTACACAAAACAAAAACTGACCGTGAACCCCCAACCCTCAAAACTGAACCCCACTCCCTGAATCCCATGAACCTTACTCACTGAACCATGCTTCACTGAACTCCTGGTCCTTGATTGAAACCTTGGTCACTGAACCCATGAACTCACTCACTGAATCTATCAAACCTGAACCTACTCACTGAACCTTAACCTTAAACCAAACCCAAAACCCTGATAACCATACCATAGCCCTGATAACCTTAGTCACTTGAATGCTAGAACTTCAAAAATCGCTATAACTGTTGCAATTTTTGAGGGGGAGAAAGCATTTTAAGTTTACTAAAATACGACAACCAATACCTAAAGTGACTGAAGAATGCTCAAGTCACTGAAACCTTAAGAGGGATCTCTGAAACCGAGTTCCTGAAGCAAGTATCCCTGAACCTTCAAGTACTTGAAAAACCAATGTGAACGGATGAAACAAGTGACTGAGAAGAGTCAAGTCCCTGAACACAAAAGAGACTAAACCCGAGTCTTTGAACCTGATTGAGTGAGGGCGTAAATGGCAACTCAGCTTATGAAAGGAATGTGAGCAAAGAGACTCTGATTGCTCAAAGTCCCTGATAACCCGAGTTCCCGAAAACACGAGAACTCGAAGCTCAAAACCTTGATAACCCGAACTGAGAATCACCTCAGCCTCAAAACCATGATAACCCGAACTGAGAACACCTCAGCATAAATGATTTCATTCATTGAATAGGAAAAATGGCTTGTTCAATATGATGAAGCTGATCAGTGAATGAAAAGGGTTTGTTCAGTTTGTAAAATGGTGAAAATGATGATACGATGGGGTTGTTCAGTTTAAATGGGGCTGATAAAAAAAAAAAAAAAAAAAAAAAATCAGTGGTTGGCATGGAAAGTGGGTTTCAAGCATGTGGATTGAAATCGCAAGGGAATAAAGTATGCTTCAGTGTGTTTTGAGTTTTTCTTTGGATGCTTTATATACATATAACTGGAGTTGTGAATTAGTGAGTCCCACGAAGCTAAAGCCTTAACCCGGTCACTGAAACTGATGTGAACCTGGTCGTCTAAACCCACTGAACCCTACCAACTCAAGTTGAGCTTTCATATGACATCAAACCTGAACCCCTTAACCTGAACCCCCTGAAGCTCACTTACTGAACCTTCACCCACTGAACCCAAGTCCCTGAACCCTTGAGCATCAACCCTTGAACCTCAGGAACTAAACGTTCCTGAACATCCAGGCTATTTCTATGTTCAAATAGGGGGAGATTGTTGGGTCAATATTTTACCCAAATATTCCCCACAAGTATTTGAACATAAAATAGCCTAACTTACTGAATAAAATAGTAAGTTAACCTTAAACATCAACAAGTCACTGAGTGAACAGTCACTCAGTGAGTTACCTTCAAGATGGATGCTTAAAAGGAAATAGACACATATGGTGTTATTCAATAAGCAAGATTATCATGTGGAATAAAGTCGCCATGCTTATGAGAACAAGAATGACGAGATGATGAGGAGGCTCTAGATCCTAGAACTTGCAGATGTTGATTTAAGATCATTAACCCAATGGGGTATAATGAAATCTCATGTAACAAAACCCTTCATGTTTAATGAGAGAATGACGCATAGAATATACAATATCCTTTTAGTCATGATGAAAACTTGATGCACGATATCTTAGGAATAATGTCTTTCAAAACATCATGTTTTCCTAAATGAAGATATAAAGCCAAAGTGTTTGAATCGGAGAGTCCTATCCTAAATTATCTTGGTCTTAAGATAATAATCACTAGATGATGATGAGAGGAATTCACTCGAGTTTATTATGTATACTCCTCAAGAGTCTTTGTTGCTGAGGGTGTATGAGGTTGGTGTTGGGTCAATATTTTACCAAAATATTCCCCACAAGTATTTGAACATAAAATAGCCAAATCACTCACTGAATAAAATAGTAAATTGCTATTTCAGTGAGTGACATATAACCTTTAACACAAACAAGTCACTGAGTGAACAGTCACTCAGTGAGTTACCTTCAAGATGTTCAGACCGAGTCTAAGAAGAAAGACTCAATCATTCAGTGAGGCGGTACTCAGTGAATGATCCCTGAACCAAAGAAGAAGGTAATGGAGTTAGTGAGTGATGACAATAACTCACTAACTCCCTGAAGCTATCTCTAAGCATACAT
>LBNU01007216.1:176522-199088 GCA_014162995.1 Artemisia annua
AATGGTTGAGTAGGAGGTGTTCCATCTGGATTACCCGGATCAAGGATTTCTTTTGGCTGGAATGGACCGTTTTCAATGGATTTGATCATGAGTTTACCATCATCTTTGGTTTTGATGTAGCGAAGCATACGGCTTGTCCATGGAAGATAACTACCCTTTTCAAGCATAGGAGGACGGTTCTCAGCACCGGCAGCATGAATATCTTGTTGAGATGCCATTATGATTTAGTGATGATTTAATAAAGTTGATTTAGGATCGTTCCAACGAAATAGGAGTAGAGTTTGGTGTTGATTTTGTGGTGAAAATCAGTTTTGAAAACTTGAAACCTCAATAACTTCTTCTCGGAGATGATTTAGGCCTCGAAACTTCGCCTGAATCGATAAATCGATTCAGCGTGCTGTTCTCCTCGATCTCACGGTCGTTTTGACAGGTATTTCGTCCAAAACGGAGTTACGAATCAAAAGTTATAGCCGTTTGAAGTTTAGTAGTCAAAAATCAACCAAATTCCCGAAGATTTCGATAAATTTCCAAATTTCTCGATAAATCCCAATTTCTCGATAAGTTCCAAGGTTCTCGATAAATTAACAAAGATTTCGATAAAATTTTCTTGATAATCACTGTTCTCGATAGATTACTGTTCTCGATAGATGCAAGTTATCGAGATCTTTGTCTATGATGAGATAAAGTATGTTTTCGATAATTTTGAAAAGAATTTCGATAGATTCACTAGATTTCGAAAACAATGTGTGATTTCGAAACTTGTGTGAAGATCTCGAAAATTGGTCAAAATTTCGATAACAAATACCAAGTTTCGAGATTATACAATAATGAAACAATCCACCAAGTCGAAGTGTTTTCTTTCTTATACAAGAGAGAAATGCACTGAGTAATCAACAAAAACACCCAGAAAGCAAGAATGAAGGATCTCGATATTTTAGGGTTTGAGGATTTCGAAAACTTGTCAAAAATTGGCAGATTTTTGATTTTCAAAAAAGCACACCCAAATCACGTTTTTAATCCAAGATTTTTGTACTTCTAAGCTTAAAAACACCAAAACTACAAGAAAGTTGCAAACTTGATGATTTTTATGAAAATTTTTAAAATTTCGAAAACAAGTACAAGTTTCAAATCCGGATAATTTAAGCTAAAATTTTTCAAAAAGGTTGAAACTTTCTTGTTGGGTAATGTTTTTAACACTAGTTTACAAGAAAAGAGTGCTAAAAACACAAACAAAACAAGAAAAATAGAAGCTTTTTGAAGAAAAACGTGAGATTTAAGCTTAAATATACGAAACAAACAAACTCTAAACACTCCAAAATCGTTGTATGGCTATTGATACCACTTGTTAGACCTTAAATCTATCAACTTTATCAATCAATAATCACGTACGAATTGAAGGATAGAGATGAGAGATGGTGACTTATGTAATATAAAAGAGGCGTATGAAATACTAAGTTTATTAAGAGAAAACACACTCAAATACACACACAAGCACACATACAAATGAGGCATAATGTGCCTTATATAGTGCTATATATCTCATGCCCTAAAAGGCTTTGATGGGCTTGGGCTTGGACTTGTTTACAAGGCTTATATAACTTAGACTAATACAATACTAGCTTGACAAGTCCACGCCCAATCTTACTAGACTAACTCACTTTCTAGCTAACGACACACTATTTTTAAATAATGAGAACGACCATCACTTTTTATAAAAACTTTAATGCTAACACAGACAAACACCCTCTATCGTTTTTCTTTTCGATATTTTAAAAACACTAGACTATTGGAAACTAAAATATTGTTGAAGAGAATATTTTTAGAAGAACGTAGCAATTTGAATCATCAAAAATGAGTAAACGAGTCAAAAGTTATAGCAAATTGAAGTTGAATAAAAACTATAAAAACTTTCTGTTACAGCAACGTCAATCACGCAGTACGAGGCATTTCTGGTCCGTTCATCAAAAAGTTTGTCACAACCCGTAATTTCCGGTCATTTTCCATCCCGACAACTCACTATTCATCAGTTACTATTCATCGTTTACTATTCACCGGTCACTATTCATCCTTTTGCTATTCATCGTTTTCGGACTCCGTTTGTGATTCCGAGAAACATTACTATTCACATGACACTATTCATCCCGGGCGGGAAATCACTATTCCTGAACATTTTTCATTTCATCGTAAACGGAGTTTACGAGTATTCATGCATTAGCATTCAGAACATTTCGCACGGGCTAGGATTAGTCCACATATCATCATCATAACATTTCATGCTATTCCACTCGTAAGTTTTTCATGTATTCATTTTGGCTTATTTTACTATTCACATACGGTTGAATTTTAAGTAAACGCTAACGCGTGATCACAACATGAGATTTACACGTCCAATATTCCTCATTTTATTCCCGACATGTTTTTAAGTTCATTTTAACGTCCCGGAGATTTCAAAGTTCATTTACCCGGTATATTGAGAAATAATTTATTTTACGTCGTAACTTTTATTTAATAACGACAGTTTTCATAAAAACTAAACAATAATTATTCCGACACCCAAAAAGTTGTACCCAATATATTTTCATAATTTTTATGAAATTATTATATCCCGGTTAGTACCGTTAAATTTTATTTCTAGCAAACCCGTACCCGGTACACCCAAAAAGCTACCAAATGTACACTTATAATACATTTAAATTACCAAAAATCTTACAATCTACCCACTTCCCATCCTATGGCCGTCCCTCCCCCCTTCCTACTTTTCTTCCACTTTGAAAAACCCATACCATATTTCCTTAGTATTAGGATCATGTTTCCTCCCAATAATTCATCACATTCATATCATTTTACACCTAGTTTACAAAGTGAAAAACCAAAATATCTCTCTTCCTCTCCTGCTCCATTCCACGGCCAACACACAAGGACCAAGAAGATTTCATCAATTTTTGAAGATCAAGAGTTAATTAAGTCTCATTTGTACTCCTAGTTAGGATTTTGAAATAAAAATCCCTAGGTTACTTGTATATTTTCTCCAAAGCTCATCTAATCTTCAAGTAAGTTATCAAAATCTATTCAAGTTTCTTACAAAGATCATACACTTTACTTTAAGGTTTACATGTATATGTTAGCTATTACCACTCTATATATACTTTTTATAACTTATAAGCCTTAGATAATTAACCTAGGTGAATCCTTGTTGGGTTTTTGTGTTGAAGGTGTTTAGGAACCCCTTGATATCATAGGAAGGTATAAGTTTGAGTAGAGGATGTTTGATTGTGGTTTGAAGTGGTTTTGGACAAGTTACTAACTAGGAAAATTGATTTTTAAGGTATATATATACCTACTGCCTCCATTTTCAAAACGTGGCAAAATCAATGGGTAATGGTTAATTTTTGGCTAAATATTTAGAAAATACATTCCGAGACGAAGCCGTGGCCGAAAACGGGGATAAAAACGGATTTATAACGAAGGAGATACGATTTTTACAAGTTTAACGACTAAAACTACACAGCCATATTAGTCACCGTAAACCCTAAAATTCTCTCTCTAGGGGCGAATTCCAGCAGCCTCCAGCCACCACCTCGTCTTCTCTTTTCTGGCCAAAATCAACCTCTATAATTGCCTCTCTACCTCTCTCAGTGGTATGCAATCAATTATTGGGTTGTGATTATCTACGTGGTGGTGTGCTAAATTTTTTTTATCTTATGGCGGCTGGTAACCCTAAGTTTTATTCGACCTTGTTTCCTGGATTCATTAGTCGGTTCTATCAATTGATTTTACATGTATAAGGTCGATCTCCTTATTGCTGCACATTGTTTTTCTTTTCGATACCCAATTTGGGTTTCGTTTTTTAGTGTGCAATTAAGGGTGTGGTTTATGATCGCTACATGTTTTCAAGGTTAGGTCTATTTTTTACAAATCGATCTATTATATTAAGATGCGATCTTCTTGGATTTGGGTTATTATGACGGTCATGATCTATCCCTAATCTCCTTTGTTAGGGTTTATTGGAAGAACGATTCCCTTTTATTAGGGTTTCGTATTTGATGGGTATGATCGTTTGGGTCTTTTGGGTTTGTTGCGCTGAATGCATATAAAACCTTTTTTAGGTTTTTACGTGATTGATTTTGGGCGTTGTTGTAAGCTTGGACGTTTTTTTCATTTGTTTATGGAATGTCGATCTCTTTGATCGTGGTTATTTTGCTGGATTGTGATGATAAGTCGTGGAAATGGGTTCGAGAGAGGGTTAGTGGCGGTTGTCGAGGAGGGTTAGGGTGCAATCTCACCCTATGGTTTGATCTTGGTTCGTATTACCAGCAGGCTTATTGGTTATGTGACTTTTCGTGGCTTTTTGGTCTGGTATACGATGGGATTTGAAGTTAGGTTTATTCAGCCCTATGTTTTGTCTATGGCAGATTTTGATACCTTCGGATTTGCATTCTTATCTTTGTTGCTTTTGGGCAGCTTAGTGGTACTCAAATCGTGTCATAGTGCTTGTTGTGATCACATGTGTATGGTGGGCAACTGATGGTGGCAATAATGCTACTGTTGCTGTTCATGGTGATACATTGGACGTTAGGGTTCTTCAAGCCCTATGATTGTTGCTACATGTTCCAGCATACGGTTTTATTGATTTTGATGCTTATTGCTGTTAGGATCGTTAGTTGGGGACATGTATCGTTGTGCTGCTGGTATGGTTTTTGGACGCAATTCTTGAGGCAGATAAATCATGTTATCATACTGGGTTGGTGAGCATGTTGGGTCAGTTTGATGCCTTTGGTTGAGATCAGTTGGTATTAGCTGCTGGTCGTTTCAATGCTTGTATACTAATGGAAGTTAGGGGGTAACCCTATTGTTTGTTCCTAAAGACGTAGGATTGTTTGGTTGGTTAGTGGCGTTTGTGTCGATTGAGCTGAATTATGCATACCAATTCTTGATGGTTAGAAGCTGCTACTATGTAAGTTGTGATGTTGGATTGAAGTTTCCATTGTGGTAATGCATTGGCCTTCTTTGGAATGGTTGTTTGCACTTCTATGAGTTGAGTTCTTTCCTGGATCGCATGGAAATTAGGGTGCAAATCCCTTTGTTATGTTGAAGAATGCTTGGTTTACATGGATTCTTCATGGATGTTAAAGTGGACCACAAAGAGTGATATAGAAGGCTCAAGTATTTTCTTGAGTAGTATTGTTAATGTTTATGTACTTGTGTCATTGTTTTGTTGGTTCATTTTATTGTAAGTTATAAGAATGGCGTGTCATTCTTATATAAGAGTCTGTAAGTGTCCTCAGGGACTGAGATGAGGGGCGTACGCCCTCATCCTATGTACTTCAACGTTTTTTGGTGTAACGTATTTTGCCGGGGTGAATTAACCCTTTTACCCAAAAAAAAAACGACAAACTATTTTCCGGAAAAACTACTTGATGTTTGGTCTTCTTCGACGGGTCATTTGAGGCGTTTGGCGAAACCTAGATGACCCGGGCTCCTAAAAATGTGTTAGTATACCTTTTTACCTTTTCGGGGATATAAAGAACGTGAAAATCGGCCTTATAACGAATTAGTTATGACTTTCCAAAAAATATTGTTTCATTAAAATACCAACAGCACTTTTACTTAGAATTTTTCTAAGTCTGCCCAGAAAACGTGTAAGTACCAATGTTTGAGACCATTTTCCCATCAAATGACTCAGTTTTGGAGTCTATCACCAAAATGAACAAAATTTAGTATTCCTGGAGTACTTTACAACCCAATTGGCCTCACCTCATTTGGATTTGCAACCTGCAAATAATGACCTTTCAAATATACATGAAAACTGCCCAGAAATGGCTGTTTTGGCCTAAGTGCCTAACTTCATGGCTGTTTATGTAAAAATCCGTAGGCAATTGGACAAAATGCTTTCACTAAAAGTTATAGGTATTACAACAAGCTTTCCAGAAACATAAATTTTGCTTCCTAATTCACAATATAAAATCTTCTACAGATACTTTTCCGAGGCCACTTGAGCCGTTTTCAGAAATTGTCAAGTGTCGTATTTTGCTACGAAAACTTATATTTTCATACTTTTTCGCCGAACGACTATCATAGAACATCGTTACACCTTGTGTACAAGTAAAATACATTATGACTTAACATTTTAACATGACTTATATTTTCAAAGTACGAGTGGTATAGATAACATGTGCATGTACATTCATCGTTGCATTTCATGATCTCAAGTAGTGTACATGCATTCATATTAGGTTGCGGCTAGTGTCGTGCCTATTGTTGCCAAGTATTTCAAGTATTCCGGTTTCCGATCATTCATTGTGTTCCGAGTTCATTGCATCATCACTCGAGGTGAGTCATAGCCCCACTTTTACTTGTTTAATTATTTACAATCTCTTTGGGGGAGATACATGCTCAATTACAAGTTTTCAATTTATGATTTCACTTTAAATCCCGCAAGGGAGGATTTATTGCAATAGTTTTCCATACGAGCCAAAGTATCAAACTTCATGTACAATAGATTAAGTTACTGCATTTGCCAATTGAAAGTCCCCTAGAATCATGGACCGTTAATTATGTTTAAGCGAGGGTGAGTGGATAGATCTATTGAGGGTGACGCCTCCATCCGTGTTGGTAATACCAACGACATGTTAGCGGATGCATTTCATTTTATCATTCATTGAGTGTTGGGCAAAGCACTCTGGAGGGGCATCTCATTGCGTCTAGTTTCGGGTGTAACCACCCGTAAAATCCCACTTATATTAATACTTGAACAATAGAATACTTATGCCTTTTTCCACGTCTGAATTTTTCTTTTCTTGATCATAACTTAATATGACATAGCTCATAGTTTTGATAAACGTTCTCCTGCTTAGACCGATACTAACCTACATCATGATATATCAAGCATCTCTTATAAAGGTATCTCAACCTTTCATCTTTACGTTAACTTATTAACGTACGTTTATTAAAAAGCCCGATAAGTACTTGCTACCACTTGAGGTTTCCAAGAAACCCTAAAAACTCTATAATACTATAGTTTAAGGTTAGAAACCTTCAACCACAAAGTACAATACTCTTAAAGGTAATGTACAAGTCATTAAAGCATAAAAACCCTAATTCCCGGTATAAAACCCTAATATCACAAAACTCATGATTTCATGTGCTATTATTACAAAACCAAGTTATTTTTGATACGTTTACCCCAAAATAGTAATGTACAAGTTTTACAAGCTAGGGTACAAGTTAGTAATGCACAGAACCTCAATGTTAGCAAAAACCCATTTTAAACCTCAGTGTACCTACTTTTAAGCACACAATACAAGAGCATTTATGCATAGACTTTAATCCTAGTATTTTTATAAATGATAAACTTAATGTACAAGTCCTTAAACCTATGGTACAAGTACCTAATGCATAGAAGCTTAAAACTACCATAATGTTAACATAAGTATATCATTACTAGTATATACTTACTCATAAATTATTAAATACTTAGAAATATATTTTCTACATTTCTTACACTTAGGTACAAGTCATTTTAGCCTAAGGTACAAGTCACTAAAGCCTAGTATGAAATATTCATCCTTTTATAACTTTTACATAACATAATAAGACTTAAACTTATTTTTACCTAGAAGACTTAAGTAATTAGACCCAAACTAAGTTACATTACCTAGTTTACTCTAAGTACAACTCACTAAGCCAATGGTACAACACCCTAATGCCATGAACGATTTACCATACATAACCTAGGTAAAATTAACTAAAGACTTACCTAGAATTACTAAGTGTATACATGGATTTATCCTAAGCCATGAATCATTCTAAGGACTAGGGAGTTTCCACATCACAATGTTCCCTAGATATTTATCTTAAGTCAAATATTGTAGGACATTTACTTGGCTTAAGAATTGAACACATAGACCTCAACACAAGATTTCTTACATTCCTTAAGCAACTACATGTAAGTATTCTAACCATGAAGTGTCTTAAAGGACTAAGGAGTAGCCACAACATCATCTTCTAGAATTGGTCAAAGAATGTAGGAAGATTGCTAGGCTTAGGAACCAAACACATCCTCCATATTCCCACACGCCACAAGTGGAAGGCAAGGGTCTCTCCACATCTCACCTTGAACCCTAGAAGCCTAGACAAGTTGATGTGGCCACCTTAGAAAGCCTAGAGCTTTGCCTATAAATAGGAAGGCCATAATCTTCATTTTTCTCATCCCATATTCAAACCAAAAATCAAACACACACACTTCACCTCTGATCCAAGGGTGCTCATAGAGGCTAAGTAAGACTATTGGAAGGTCACTATAAGGTTTGAAAGAGAAGAAGGAGCCTAGAACCAAAATCTCCCAAGATATGTATGCATTCTGTTAAGAAACCAAGGAATTCCCAAAGTAAGTTTTCCATCCTTTTCAATTACATAAACAAGATGCTTATAGTCCTAAACTCACCACTAAACAAGTCGAGATAGGTAACTATGATTAAAATTGATGGAACTTCATTTTTCTCAAAACTGTCGCAACATGGATAACCTTCTGATCATTTTGAAATCAAATAGCTACACAAGTCTAGGACCCTTAGGAATCTTATTGGAGTAACCTAAGATGTCATACTACATGTCCATAAGCTAAAAAGATCAATCGTGATACTTTAAAAACAAGAAAAATGGATGTTTTGTTTTCTGTTTCACGCTGCCCAGCAGCCCGACCACCCCTTTTGTCGCCCTAGTTTACACTATCAAACGACCACCTAAAAATCTGAAACTTGGGGAAATGGAAGACCTCCTAGCATACTAGAAGTAGGAACGAATGGTTTGGAAAATGGTGGGATAGCCTCGTTTTTATCGGGCCTTAATTCTGCCCTGTCGCAAGTTTTTCCACATAAAATAATACACTATTCACAGAAAAACTCGTGTGAGGTACCATGTTTAGAACTCGATAGCTACTAGACCAAAACACCCCACGACCTCTAGTTTGAACCTACTTAAAGACCACCTAGCAAACTATAGATAGGAACAATAATCTCGTAAAAACATCAAGTAGCCTCGTTTATTTTTGGCTCTACTTATGTCGAGAAAACATGAAAGTAATAAAACTTATATCTAAAAACTAAAAGGATTTATTATAAAACTTAGAGTTTTCTTGGGTTAAAACTGTAAATGTATTAAACTAATATAGTCAAGGATCACTTTTGTCAATTTGGTAAACTTAGGGGTATAAAGTGTCAATTTTCCAAACTTGAGGGTGAGAATTGTAAATTTCTAAACTTAGAGGATTATATTAGTGAATCTCTAAACTAGAAGAATAAGATTGTCATTCTACAATAGTCAAGGGTAAAAAGTATAATTGTCACGTAAGATCTCGGGAAATGAAACAACTAATATACAAAACAGAAAAGCTTACGTATTCTTAATAAACTTACGAATACATATAAACATATATACTAAAGAGCTTGATATATCAACCCAGGTTAAGTGTCGGAGACGTTATTCATTTGCTTTCCATCCAGACTGTTCAGGTGAATTCATACCCCCTCCTTTTACTTGTTTTATAACTGTTTTGGGGGAGATACATGCTCAACTACTATTTTATACTTTTACAAGCATTCGTTAACTATTTACATATGATTGTGAGTTTTACTGTTTTCTCAAACTCTTTGGGGAAGATACACGCTCGTTTTAACTAAACTCAATGATTGGTTTTACTTAAACTCATTATTCACTCTTACTTGAAAACATGATTTATTTACTTACAATATTTGATTACATTCAAACCGAACACAAGTATTTTTCTGTATGCTATCCTGATTGATATTTGCCTAAGTTGCCACTATTACCATCTCTTATGAAGACCCTCTTATCATACGCCATTAGTCACTTGCGAGTGAACCGCGAACATTGCAAATAGATCTATTGGAGCTTGACGACCCATTTGTACTAGCCGGATAGATAGTCTTAGTACTAGCCGGATTGAATAGACAAATGTGCTATGTTTGACAACTTATAGAAGTCTGGTAAACTCCTATTGGAGGGCCTAATTACTTCATTTAATTATGTTGGTAATTCTTATCTGTTAAGGTTTGTGCGTTATGAGGCTTAGAGCAATATCTGCGGTACTATAATGGTACTGCCGTCACTGAATTTATGGGTGCAACGTCGGTGCCCATCGTCTTGCGTTACTGAATTCTTATCTATCAGCTTGTGTTCAAACTTACTATAATCATGTTAATACCGGTTTCTTACTTTTTAGCTCGTGCTAAACTTATCATTTTATAAACGCTATGGATTCACTCAACCTTTGTGTTGACTTTTAGCATGTTTATCTCAGGTTTATATTGAATGAGGATGGCATGAAGAGGCACGGATACAGAAGGAAGGCTAAAATATTATTGTCATTTGATAACATATTTGACAACTGTAAAACCTACTGGGACCTCATTTTTTGTAAACTCTGATATTGATTAATAAAATCTTTTAATACGACTCAATTTGAGTTCGTTTTCTACTATTATAACTGTTGTGCCATGAAGTAACACCCAGCTTTAATTCCGCTGCGTATCCCAAATTTGGGGGTGTTACAGATTGGTATCAGAGCTTCAGTTATAGAGAAACGGATCTAATTGAGGTCCGAACTATAACTACTTTTACAAATAAAACATTCTCTAGCCTTTCGCTCTCCGTGCCTTTCATCCTCCAGATAATTACGTGACTTCTAGGTAATTTATGCTACATTTTTGTATGCTGATTCTTATGCATATACTTCTGATTTCTTTATATAAATAAACTTATCTGCATATGCCTATTCTAAAGCATTACGGCTTAAACGTATTTCCCCTAGCATATACCTACTTCTATACTTTTGAGGTTTATAGAATTTTCCTAAGACATTGTAATTAGGTTTTAGTCATTTCTAGACTTTTTCACGACCTCCATAATTCATAAACCCTACTAAGATTTTTCCCTACGGACATAAGGCAACACCTGGAGCCAGCTTACCCATTTAAAGCTTTCAATCATTATGCTGAGAGTCTCAATTAGTAGAATCTATAATGACATTTATAATTGTTTTCCATATTTTATGAAACAATATGACAAATTATAGACCTACATTATAGGATAATTGTGCTACTTTGCGAAGATCATTCTAGACTACCCTAGCTAATTATACCCTCCTACTGCCCCAAATGAAATAAAATTTCAATAATGCTACAGAGTTAGCAAAAATGACCCAAGCTTTTATCGAGCAAACCATTGCTAGAAGTTTAGCAGCAGCTCTTGCCAGCTACACCAATGCCCCAGGAAGAATTGGAGTCACAAAATCAGCTGAAGACACAAGAAGGACTGCACCAGAAGTTGATAATCTTACTTACGAGGAATTCTTGAATTGTGATCCCCGCATTTTTAATGGAACTGAAGGCACGTTGGAATTGTGTAAATGGTTTAAGAAAGTAGAGAGAATATTTCAGTGTAGTAACTGTTCCCAGGAAGACAAAATCAAGTTTGCCACTTGTACATTTCAGGGTCGTACCCTGAAATGGTGGAACACTTATATTCAACAAGTAGGAATCGATGCTGCATATTCAACCCCTTGGGATGAACTACGAAAAATGATGATTGAGGAGTATTGTTCAAGAAGTGAACTACGGACAATGGAACAAGAAATTAAGAATTTGACTATGGAAGGAGATGGTTATCTTGGAAAGAAACCTTTATGTGATCAATGCAAGATGCATCATATAGGACCTTCTTTTGCCAAATGTGGAAAATGCAAGAAGATAGGTCACAAGACAAGAGACTGCAAAGCTGCAAGCATAAACCCGCAGCCAGTAATGGTGACATACTACGAATGTGGCGAGAAGGGACACTATAAAAATTGATGCCCCAGAAAGAATACCAATACTAGTGGAAAAACATAGAAAATCGTTAGAACCCCAACAACATCAAAGGACAATATCAACATTTAAAGGAGTTTCTGTTACGACAATAAGCCCTAGTTTAAGTCTTAAGAGTTATATTATGACATAACCTCGTCATAATAAGTACCTTTATAGTTAACTCTGTGTTTATTATCTCCATGATAATCACAACCTTCGTCTAATTATAGCAACGCACAGACTCTTTTAAGAAAATCAAGAACTACTCGTCGGCTTAACCTAATATCTTTAATTATTTAGCAGAGATATGGGGTGAAACAATTTTGTGGGAACAAAAAGACATGAATACCTTCGATGGGCTTGAAAGAGTTCCAAATACTCTATGCTTAGCATCTAACTTCTAAAGAAACTCTATCATTTCACATTCTTCGCAAATTTAAAATCTCAAGTAATGAGATCCGCGAATGCTTAGCCGATAATCAAGCCACGCATATATAAAGTCAAATACGGGAACTTGCAAATTCTTAAAAAGAATTCGCGTTTCATAGCTCCTTGTGTAAGAGACTAGCGGAAGCTTTTGTGATCATCATTGGTTAAGGGGGTAAGCTAGGGCTCTACACGCCCGGATCAAGTCAAAATTTTTATTCTCGCTCGCTCCTAGTAGGAAAATCAAACACGGTGTCAAAACTTTTATTCTATTTTTGCATAGTTTTTATATTTTTCTCATTTTTTTGTTTGAAATTTTTCAAAATTTTTCAATTTTTTTTGGGTTTTTTGGGGAAAAACGGGGTTGCGTAAGTACACAGCAATGGTGAAAGTGCAAGTCAATCAAATCGAAGATTTACCCCCCCAGACTAAAGATAAACATTGTCCTCAATGTTTCCAAGGTAAGGGTAACCCTAACAATAATTCTAAGGCTGTTTATTAATTAAGCCAAAGATACCGTTAGTCGAAATGATTTTTGGATATAGGATTTCCATTTCATCAGCAAAACATGGGACTCGAGTGGAGCTGATCAGGAACCACGAGCATGAGAGGCGTCATGAATTGGGGAAATCCTGCAAAAACACAGACAACCATAGAAAACACAAGATTGGAGAAGGTCGCCCTCCTCTCGTTACTTATTAGTACTAAGAAAAACATAAAAAGGATATGCATGGGGTGCCTCCCACGAAGCGCTTGTTTAGTTACGAGTCGTATAGCTTAGACTCGCCCCGAATTTAGTTGTCCTTGGGGGAGCAAATGGAACGCCCGGGAAGATAAACGGAGATACCGGGGTCAAAAACAACATCCTCACTCCCGGGGGAATGACGGATGGGAGAAGCAACAGCATAGGTGAGATAAGGAAGAAAGATCATAACAACGATAGCGAGGTCGAATTCGAAGAGATCCTCCATGGTAAGCTCGACTTTCTCCTTAGTCTCAAAATCATCCTTCTTCAGATTAACATCGGTAAAATCTTCAACAGTAACGAAGGAAGCAAGGATGTCGGGCTGGAGCCCAAAAGAGTCTTTGCAAGATAATATACCGGGTTTAAAAATTTTATCCTCAGAAAGGAATGATAAAGATGGATTAACCACGGTAAAAGATGGCGACTCATTCGGAGATGACGACTTGGCGGGCTCAGAAACTTCTTCAATTCTTGATGGAATCGGTTCTGTCGGAGTTAAAAACTCGTCGTGAAGAGAGTCTTCCGTTTGATGAACGTTTGTAACCACGGGTTCCGTAACACACTCGTCACTATCCTCAATCTGAACGTCGAAGAGCGGATTATCATAAATCGCATCAAAGTTTGATTCGAAATCAAATAGGGGATTGGTGAAAGTTGTTTTAAAAGCTTCAGGAACTGGGTTATCTGAATCACTTGAGGTATCATCAAATTCTGAAAGAACATCGAGCTCTTCTCTGAAAGAGGGTTCAGAAGAGTCGGGAATATTAGGTTCAGTCAGTGAGGTGGGATTGCCACTAGGAATTTCTCCTTCAACGTACTCGATTTCTCCACAAGATAAGGAAGTATTACCGTCGTCAGTCTCGGAACATATCTCATCATGTTTATCAACGGGCTCAGGGAGAGGAGATAACGGTTCTTCAATTAATAAACTTTCAAGAAAAAGAATATCTCCTTCCGCGTCATAGTAAGTATCGTCAACCATCGTCGAGTAGGAATGAGCATCAGCAAGAAATGCTTCGATCTCAGAGTCAGAAATTCCCCCGGACTCACTTGGGATTGGGACACGGTTCTCAACACTAGACTTGTTGAATTCGTCCGATTCCGTTGCCGGAATAGTGTCAAGAGGCTCGTCCCCCATTGTTAGAGAGTCCTCGGGCTCGACGGGAAGAAAAGAAGGTAAATCACAATCTTCAGTCGTATCAAAAGCAAGTGACGAAGAACATTTAGAAGAATCCGGAGGTGGGACAAGTGGTGTGCTCTGAGAGCTAGCAATTTCTACCGCTTCCGTTGTAGTCTCTGGTTCGTGTTCTTGAGAAACGTGAAGATGAGGTAAATCGTTTCTTTCAGTCACCGTTTTAAGATCTGCACGTAAACTTGACGAAGTTGTAACCTTGAANGAAGAACATTTAGAAGAATCCGGAGGTGGGACAAGTGGTGTGCTCTGAGAGCTAGCAATTTCTACCGCTTCCGTTGTAGTCTCTGGTTCGTGTTCTTGAGAAACGTGAAGATGAGGTAAATCGTTTCTTTCAGTCACCGTTTTAAGATCTGCACGTAAACTTGACGAAGTTGTAACCTTGAAGTGAGATGAGTCAGGATCAAACTCTGACGGATTTGGGGAAACAACTGTTTCTTGGACAGCCGTAGGTTGGACGTAGTTAGCACTCTCGTTGTTAGTGAAAAGTGCTGGTCCTTGGTCGCCTCGGTTTCTCGTTCCATATCCATCACCGGAGAAGAGGCAGGAGTGGAGAAATTGACTTCGTTTTCTTCTTTCAAAGATTCGACTTCTCCGCACACTTCAGAGTTTTCCTTCTCTTGGTCCCTTCTACGAATCAACTCTTTAATTCGCATCTCATTTCTTTGTATCTCAAGTTGGACCTTGTCATTTAATTGTCTGATAGATTGTATGACATAGGTTGGATCTGGTGAAGGTGGATCTTGAAATGGATCATTATTGAAATACGGTTCTTGCTCATAAGGGTTTTGAGGAGGGAGGTAAGAATCATTTTGAAGATAATTGGAAAAGTTCGAGTTATAATTTTGAGAATATGAATTTTCATCTTCGAAAGCACAAAACGAACAGAATCCGTTGGAAAGATTTCTACCACACCTCATGCAAGTACACCGTTGACAATATGCCGAACAAGGGTTCAAAAGATCTCCACATCCATTACAGAAAGATTGATCGAACGAAGATGGGTAGGATTGAAGTGGGTAGTCAGAAAAGTTTGAAAAGTTGTTGTATGAATTCGGATTTTGATCATAAGAATATGAGTTATTAGAATCGCAAAACAAACAACTTTCATCCTGAAGGTCGTAACCGCACCTTATGCATTTCGACGAAATATATCTTCGCAGTAATTCCTTCACAACACTTCGGTCCGCCATAGAATGATAGGAAGAAAAGGAGATTATTATTTTTGAAATTTTTGTTTATGAAAAGTGAAAAGGGAAAAACAATTTTGAAAAATAAAATCTTTTTGGTTTTTTATGTTTTATAAAATAGAAATGGAAAATATTTTTGGTTTTTTATAAGTTTTAAAAGAAGAGTAAAAATAAAAATGAAAAATAAATTGGAAAGAAAATCTTTTTGATTTTTATGTTTTTACGAAATATGAAATAAAAAGTGAAAAACAAATTTAGAAGAGAAAATATTTTTGTGTTTTTGTATGTTTATTAGAAAAAGGAAATGAAAAATATTTTTGTTTTTTTTTTATGTTTATTAAAAGAAAAAGGAAAATATTTTTGGCTTTTTAAGGTTTTATAATTTCTCACGACATGTCTCTCGTACAATCGATATTATGTACGTTTCTAGAAATGCCATTCAATAATGACACGGATATGTACATATGCTTGAGCGAGAGTTCATTTAAATGTTTTCTAAAACATGTCGTTTCTCTAAATTTTCTTAACAATGGCTTTCGTATACTTCTGTACGAAACCCGTGCATCAAAAGAAAGGAAAGTGCTTAATTATAAACAAGGTTTCAAATCTTTTTAAGCACTTAGCCTAAAAACAAAATGACTTGTGTACATTTCAGTACATAACTCGTATTTCAACGAACAAAACTCCCTCTAAAACCCTTAAAATTGATTTTAAACTTTCTGTTTAAACAATGTGCTTTCTTTGAGGGGGAGTATAAATATCAAAAAAGAAAAATGTTCCGATTTCATGCTGAAAAAAATCCGTCTATCTCCAAAATGCTTTTATTTAATCAGTTGATATCAAAAATATCAAAATATGCTATTTTTGAGGGGGAGAAGACGTGATTAAATGTGATCAAAAATGTTCAAATGTTGTGGCAAAATCTCGAGCTCGTCAGTTAAGACTTAAAGGTCTTGTACTTGACTCAGAAAAGACTCAGAACTGACTCTCGAATTGACGAAACAAAATGTTAGTATTCGAAAGGATTTATCCAAGTAGAAAAGTACCATTTCGAGAAACTCTTAATTAGACGTTTACTATGACGGGTCTAACTTCCTTTTAGGAATGTTAACAACTTCAAGTTAGTTATTAGAGCTAGTTATCACCTAAAAGCTGATAATGGATCTCTTTAACTAACAACGTAAACGTGTCCCTCGGGTATATGTCTATTAAGAGTGGATCAATTCAAAAGTGCAACTCTACCCAACATGTGCAAATTTATCTTAACAACTCATGAGCACATGTGAAAGGGGATTATTTCAAAAAGTGCAAAACTCTCATTGTGTTAACAAAAATGTGTTTTATTGTCATAAACACTTCGAGAGATTTTCAAACAAACGGTTTCTATGGTTTATGGCAACAATAGGATAGTCATGGAGTTATAAGGTGACTAAGGTTAGGAAAAACCGTCCTATGATCCGCCAGAGCCGGAGGGATCTACCCAAGGACAAATCCAATAGATAGAATTAGAAGTCCTTAGGTATGATTTGAAAAAAGGAGATATGAATGAAAGGGAAAGAAGGGGTTGAAGAATTAAAAAGAAACGAAATGAGAAAGGGTGAAAAGAAATGAGCCCTCCATATGATTCAACCTTAGGGCAGACACCGGGTACAATTCATATGCTACCGGTTGTTACTAAAGTGACATCGGTATTGAAGACAAGACGTCATGGACCCAGTGACGCACAACACTAAACCTTCTAGCCACTCGGGTATCTCTCAAAAGATACTTGTTTCATTCACACGGGGAACCCGCATAATTTATCTACCTTCTCATAGAGATGGATGATAAGGAGACCCTGCCCCAATCTCCGCATAGGAAACCATAAGATGCACTTATTGAGTCTAGAGCCCCGAGATTTCATCAAAAAATCTCTTAGGAACACTTAGTATTCTTACACTGGTTGTTCTACATCAATGGACACCAGATGTAAACTTTAGAGTCCTACGCAGATCTTAGCAATCTGCCGAGAACGTTTATGAGAGGAATTACTTTTGTATTTTCTCAATGATTGAACGGAAATCCCGCCAGGGTCAACATCAAACAGCCCTGGTAGGTCACTTCGGTAACTCCTTGTGGGATACGCTTAGTGTACGGTCTACAGTCGCGGGGTGATCTCAAGCGGCTCACCTAATCATGGGGGTACTTTGGTATTTCTGAGTAAGCCCTCTCGGGGGTATCTGATTAGGAACGGCCTTGGTAAGGATTAGAGCTAGTCTTCACACTATGCTGTTGACAAATTCTAATTCCAAACCTGTAAGTACCGGTAACGTCTACAGTCGTAGGGTGATCTCTATCGACTCACCTAATCGTTGGGGTACTCCGGTACGTCAGTGAAAGCTCTTTCAAGAGTATCCGATTGGGAACGGCCAGAGTGAGGAACAGGAGGAGTAATCACATTATGATGGTGAAAAATCTTGTTGTTCACTTGTAAGTACCAGATGTTTTACTACTAACAAGTTTTATGCAGGTACAACCACCACACTAAGATTCCACATGCTCATACATACATCATAAAGTCAGAGGAAAGTTCTCACAAAGATCAAAGGAAAGCAACAGTCAAAGAAAGATTCTACGCTAAAAAGAAGAATCTACAAAGGTAAAGTGACAAAGATCAAAGTGAAAGAACGGCGACAACAAATGTATGTATGACAAAGACTAAAGGTGTATGAGCATGTTGGAAAGGCGATTAACCTACAAAGACGAAGCAGTGACAAAAGGCAGATGAATCAACCACGACAAAGAACAAAGAGCAAAGGAAAGTTATTCATCAAAGATCACAAAGCATGAAGGAACGTTGATCAAAGACTACTCTACAACGACACACAAAGTTCAACATCAAAGATGATAAAGACCAAGTCACAGGGAACGTCATTCGAACGACCATCCCTTAGGGGGAGATTGTTAGCATTAAAAATATTAATAGAAAGTGATGGTCGTTCTCATCGTTTATTAATGTAATCTAGTGTGTCGTGTAGGAAGAATTAGTCAATGGGCCTTGGACTAGTTAAGCTAATATATTAGATGTAATGTTTAATTATGAAACAAAGTCCAAGCCCAAGCCCATCAAGGCCCATTAGGGCATTTACTCTTGTACTATTTAAGGCACACAAATCCTCATTTGTGTGTGTGCTTGAATGTGTGTTTATGTGTTTCTCTCTAATAATATCTCTTATTTCATATCCATCATCAAGTCACCACTCTCTCTCTCTCTACATCTCTATTTCTCTCTCTAGATTCTATGAATATGGTCGTGATTTAGGTTGTTATCCATGGTCCTACAAGTTGCCTAAGACTTCTACTGGATTCGATGCTATTTGGGTAATAGTTGATCGATTGACGAAATCTGCTCACTTTTTACCGATTAAAGAGAACTATAGTAGGGACAAGTTGACTAGGCTCTACGTGAAAGAGATAGTCTCTCGACATGGATTGCCCGTGTCTATTATATCTGATAGAGATAGCAGGTTTACCTCGAAGTTTTGGCAGTCGCTTCAGAACTCGTTTGGGACGCAACTCGACATGAGTACCGCTTACCATCCACAGACCGATGGTCAAAGCGAGAGAACCATTCAGACTTTGGAGGATATGCTACGTGCGTGTGTGATAGATTTCGGGAATGGATGGGATATCCATTTGCCTTTAGTTGAGTTTTCCTACAACAATAGTTATCACGCGAGTATTAAGGCTGCACCGTTTGAAGCACTTTATGGTCGAAAGTGTCGTTCACCCGTTTGTTGGGATGAAGTGGGAGAAGCACAGCTTATCGGTCCGGACTTAGTCCGTGAGACGACCGAGAAGATTGCTCAGATTAAGGAGCGATTGAAAGTAGCNTCTTCTTCGTTATAAGTCCGTTTTTGTCCCCGTTTTCGGCCACGGCTTCGTCTCGGAATGTATTTTGTGAATATTTAACCCAATGTTACCCAGAAACCCCTGATGTTTCCACGTTTGGCAAAATGGGACAGCAACTATTTTCAGAAAAATATTGTTTTCGTCGTTAACTCGTTTTTAGTATAACTTTCTCATCATAAATGATCTTTTAGTGATTCCAGCGGCTACGGTTTCGTTTTTGAAAGTATTTTCTAAATATGAAAACCAAAAATTCGTGCCAGCCCCGGGATTTTCTGAAAGTTACAAAAATGGACAGAACCTATTTTTAACTTGTTAAAATTCACTTTTCTTGTTTCTAATCCATTCCAAACCACTTCAATAGACCACAAGACTAATCTAATCCTACCATACACCTTCTTAGGGTGTCATGGGTTCCTAGTATCCACAAAACCCATAGGATATCAAGGGGATAATCATAGGTTGCTTATAATCTCTTTAAAACCATAATACTTGTAAAGTGGTAATAATAACATAAGTATATGAGCATGTTTACTAATAAATCTTGAAAATACATATGTGATTAATCAAATGAGAGTATAAAAAGATCAAAAACTTTACTTGTAACTTACTTGATGATTGGAGATGATTAGTGATAGATTACTTAGTTAAACTTTAAGGTTTCATCCTAAACCTTAACTAGCCAACTAGAAAACCTTGTAAACACTTTGATTCTTGAAAAAAAAAATTGATCCTCCATGGTTGTAGCTGCTGCCGTGAGTTGCTAGAGAGAAAAAGAGATGACTTTGTGTGATAAAACTTATAGTTTAAAACGATCCCTGTATGAATATCAGAGTCTTCTATGACCATGCCATGCCCAGCCAAAACCTCCAGTAGCGTGCCATAGCTAAATACCTGAAAATACATGCTAAAATGTCAACACGAGGTTGGTGAGTTCATAGAGTTTAATGTAAATTGAATCGCTTTTGAATGAGGAATTCCCAGCAAAGGCATTGTAAATCCACCCAGTTCCAAGCCTTTTTCATATGAGTCTTGCAACCTGTGTGTTTACAACCCACTGCCAAATGTGATTTGAATTATGTAATCGGAATACTTTACCGGTAATCACAAGTAAATGTTATACGATAGCCACAAGTATAAAATCGGCATGACATAAGTCACGTAAAAATGTAGTACAATAGCCTTAAGCTCATGACCCCGAAACTAGACCAAATGAGATGCCCCTCCAGAGTGCTTTGCCGACACTCTAATGAATGATCAAATGAAATGCATCCGCTAACAGTCGCTGGTATTCACCAACACGGATAGAGGCGTCACCCTCGATAGATCTATCCACTCACCCTCGCTTAAACATAATTAACGGTCCATGATTCTAGGGGACTTTAACTTGGCAAATGCGGTAACTTAATCTATTGTACACGAAGTATCATACTTTGGCTCGTATGGAAAACTATTGCAATAAATCCTCCCTTGCGGGATTTAAAGTGAAATCATAAATTGAAAACTTGTAATTGAGCATGTATCTCCCCCAAAGAGATTGTAAATAATTAAACAAGTAAAAGTGGGGCTATGACTCACCTCGAGTGATGATGCAATGAACTCGGAATATTATGAATGCCTGGAATACTCGAAATTCTTGAAATACTTGAAAACAACAAGGCGCGTGCACTAGCCGCTACCTAATGAATGCATGAGTGCTACTTGAGATAATGAAGTGTGATAATGAATGAACATGCACATGCTATCTATACCACTCGTACTTTGAAAATATAAGTCATGTTAAAATGTTAAGTTATAATGTATTTTACTTGTACACAAGGTGTAACGATGTTCTATGATAGTCGTTCGGCGAAAAAGTATGAAAATATAAGTTTTCGTAGCAAAATACGACACTTGACAATTTCTGAAAATGGCTTGAGTAGCCTCGGAAAAGTAGCTGTAGAAGATCGTACACTGTGAATCAGGAATCAAACTTTATGTTTCTGGAAAGCTTGTTGTAATAACTATAACTTTTAGTGAAAGCATTTTGTCCAATTGTCTACGGATTTTTATATAAACAGCCATGAAGTTAGGCACTTAGGCCAAAACAGCCATTTCTGGGCAGTTTTCATGTATCTTTGAAAGGTCATTATTTGCAGGTTACAAATCCAAATGAGGTAAGGCCAATTGGGTTGTAAAGTACTCCAGGAATACTAAATTTTGTTCCTTGTGGTCATAGACTCCAAAACTGAGTCATATGTCCTAAAATTGGCCTCAAACCTGGGTGTGTTACTAGGACTTAGTAATTTTCAGAGAAAAAGTGCTGGTACTATTTTTATGAAAATATAATCTTCGAAAAGTCATAGCTTCTTCGTTATAAGTCCGTTTTTCATGTTCTTTATATCCCCGAAAAGGTAAAAAGGTATACTAACACATTTTTAGGAGCTCGGGTCATCTAGGTTTCGCCAAACGCCTCAAATGACCCGCCGAATAATTTCTAACAGCAACAATTTTTCCGGAAAATAAACTTTTAGTCGTTAACTTGTAAAAATCGTATCTCCTTCGTTATAAATCCGTTTTTATCCCCGTTTTCGGCCACGGCTTCGTCTCGGAATGTATTTTCTAAATATTTGGCCAAAAATTACCCCAAAGTTACTGAGTTTCCCACGTTTTTGAAAAATGGACAACAACATATTGTAAGTGTCAAAAACATGTTTTTCCTAGTTTCTACTTGTCCAAAACCACTTCAAACCACAATCAAACCAACTCTACTCAACCTTATACCTTCCTATGATGTCAAGGGGTCCCTAGACATCATTCATCACAACAATCAACCAAGGATTCACCTAGGTTAACTATCTAGGGCTTGTAAACTGTAAAAAGTATATATAGAGTGGTATACATAAACATATGCATATATATCTTGAAATAAAGTGTAAGATCATTGTAAAAACTTGAATAGATCATGAAAATAGGTCTTGTTAACTTACTTGAAGATTGGATGAGTTTATGGAGATGAAAAGTTAGGAAACCTTTGAGTTTGTATTGCAAAACCCATAAAGGAACCTTGGATGAGCTTGATTATAACTTTAACTTGGAAAATTTGTGGTGATCTCTTCTTGTTTGATCCATGGCCGGCCACACACAAAAGAAGAAGGGGAGAAGATATTTTTCTTACACTAGCAACTATGTGAAAATGAAATGAAGTGTGAAGAGAAATAATTTGGGAACAAGATCCCCTTTTTAGGGAAATGAGGTATGAATTTTCAATTGGGGGGGGGG
>LBNU01007216.1:206761-270808 GCA_014162995.1 Artemisia annua
CAAAAATAGTCCCTGGGTATTCAAAACTTGGAATTTAACACAAAATACCCTTGTACTATTCATAAAATACAATTTGGAACATTTTTGATAACTTTTGGATAATTACATAATTAGTCCCTCAAAATCCAAAATATTACATAAATAGTCCTTAACGTTTAAAAAAGGAAATTTTGCATCTATGGTCCTTGTACTTTGGATATGTGGCATGTGGAAAACTAGAAGGGGGGTTGAATAGTTTTACTCTCTTTTTACAAGTTATAAAATAACGTTTGATTTTGAAAACTTTAATTCTTAGTTTACGTTAGATCAATAGCATGCACACATACAATATACGAAATCTATATATAAGCTTGTAAGTAAGTAAATAATGAAAGAGTAAGAGTTGGAAAGTATGCACCGTTGACACGACAGATTTATAGTGGTTCGGCCACAAGGTCTCGTTCCTTGTCCCTACTCCACTCCCCGAGCACCTAACTCGGGAGTTTTCTTCACTATGTCAACAAGCTCCCTTATGGCGGAGAAAACCTTCACAACACGACGTTGCTTATATATTTAACGACACTAAGCTAAATGTCGATCACAACACACCACAAGAATATCACGACACACCACGACTTAAATCACACCACAACACGACTTGGAAGCACACCACAACACGACTTGATCTTCACACCACGACTTGAGCTTCACACCACGACTTTGGCTTCACACCTTCTTCTTCTTCTTCTTCACAACACAACTAGACTAACTAATTTACACACCTTATAACTATACACTAGTTATACACAAGTATTCACAATATATATACACAATATACACACACAACACTACTTGATCTTTGATGAGAAAGGAGTGTTCTTCTTTTGCACTTTGGAAGAGATTAGATGATGAGGGATTAATCACTTGAAACAAGGATTAAAAAATGTAATGATCAAGGGGATTTAGAAAGAGTTTGGAGAGTTTTAGATCTGAGAATTTTCGTGCAAAAGGTGAGGAAAAATACCAGGTTTGAAGGGGTATTTATAGGCAAAAGTTTCTGACAGAGGAGCGTGGGCGGTAACCTTAATTAGGGGGCGGTAACCTTAATTTTAAGGTTACCGGCCATGTAAATTAAGGTTACCGGCCATCTGTTCCGACCTGGAAACTTTGTCTTTTGTGGGGAAAATTTATTTGGAGAAAAACTAACTAGGATTGGTTAAAAATTTGAATTCTAGTTGTTAGAATATTTAAAACACTTTTCTTTATTTCCAAAAAATGTTTTTATTAAAATATATAATTAGTTTTTATAATTAAATAATCTTTGTATTATTTAATTAATTTCCCCTTTGATCATTAGATGAGTTAATCACTTGTTTATTCATACCTTAAGTGATTATGTTTGGATTAGATGATATAAACTCATTTAATCACTTGTTTTCGTATTAACTTTACGTTTAATGTTTTTATGTTTTGTGATCATCAAAACAAAGAGTTATTGAGAAATATAAATAGCGTTTTTATATCAACACAAACCATGCACTTGCAACTGTGACATCAAATGATAGAATAAAGAGAATGTTGATAGAGATGAATGATGAAAATTCGCAATTAGACAGAATGTTCGTATGTAATCAATTGAATTTGAACAGGTAAGAGTTTTGCTAAATTAAAAGCTTAAATTACGAAATAAGTTTTGGTGAAATAAGAACTTTGGCTGACATGGCTTTCTTGACGTGGCTTTAATCGCAAGCATGGATTAAGTGAGATGGCAAGAATTCAAATAGGGGTTTTCTAATTTGTGCCATGGGGGCATGGTTTAAGAAGTATTAATTAAACATAATTCTTTCTTTAATTAAACTCATTTCCATGTAAAACATTGTTAAACTTGGTAAATAAAAGAAATTTTAGAAAATAATAATATCAACATACATTTAAATATGGTAATTTAATCGCGCGTATAATTTTTGTGTATTGTCGAGTGCATTTGTATTTTTAGTTTAGTATATTGTATAGAACGTTTTTAGTTTGTTTTTTAAAAATATAAAAATGGTTGATATTGTGTTGGTTTTTTGGTCTTTATATTTTCTAAATGGGGTTGTCGTTATTAAATTGTCATACGCTTGATGTAATTTCTTTGGTTGTTTTGGCCTATTACGTAACCCAACAATAATTTTGCATTATATGGTTTTTTCCTGGTAATACAAAGCACACTGGCTTTTTCTTATTTGTTAGAGTGTAATTTACGTTAATTATTTTTGTTATTAGGTTCGTAAGTTGTGATTGTATTACATCTGTTGCAAGTATGCCATTAGTTGTTTGGTGATTTTTATATTTAATCTTTTTATAACATATTAGTATTTATTTATAAAATTTATGATTAAAAACTAAAGTTGGCTTCATCTCAATTCATGGTACAACTAATTTCATTGAAAAGTAACATTGAAGTCTAACTAATATTAATAAAATTTTTCAATAAACTCAATTCCAAATAGCTAACCTGATGAATATTAGTTAACACACTATTAATAATTCCTAAAACCTTTGGACTCCACTGATGCAGGATTTCTGACCAGGTTTTAATATTTATAATTTTACTCGTATTACCTATGGTCTACCTATGTGCACTAACAGACAGAGAATCCGGTCGTGTGTAGGATAGTATATGGTAACTCCGAGGTCGTCCCAAGAGCTATGTGGGTCGGAAATTATCTAAGTCTAGTGTCACAAAATTAAATAAAGTTTGAAATGATTGTTTGGATTGGTTTGATTAACAGAAAGTAAAAACAGTAAAACAATTAAAGAGTAATGTTGTGATCAATAGGAGAAAAGAGTACTAGCCTAGTTACTATCTTATATCGTTTTTTACCACGTTTCCTATTAAACCTTTCTATGCTTTAGGTGGGGCGGACATATATCACTAGGTGAATATGGTCAAGTTCCCTAGCCTATATTCCCCGAATCGAGCCGCAATGACAAGTAGACGGGTTCAAGTCATTAAGTGCCCTACAAGCAAGACTAATCTCTAGATGCCCCGTTGTCACGATCATAGACCATTCTCTAGCTTCTAAAGTTTATCAATCGCGGAAGGTGATCCTATGGTCAATTCGCACGAGAGGCAGTTGATGAGACGAAAAATGTTACGTTTTTAGGGGTCATTTCGAGTCCTAATTCGTATGTTTTTGGCACTTTAGTTAGGACAGAAGCGATCAAAGGCACTTTAGTTAGGACAGAAGCGATCAAAGGCAAGCCTATTCGCTCGCAAACAAGGTGCTATCTCGCACGACAAAGGAAGAGCTTATCCGCCCCCTTAATAAGGGCCTTATCCGCGCACTACTAAACCAAAACAGACCTTATCCGCCTGCTATTTGGAACAGCTTATCCGCGTACAAGAGCAAGAAAACAAGGTAGGAGAATAAGGACTTATCCGCGTGATCCCACACCCAAATACCCCTTATCCGCGTACCAAATCAGAAAAAGTGGGCAATCCGCCTAGACTCAAAGAAAAAAAAAAAAACTGCTATTCGCTTGACTCAAAATCTAGGGCTCGAAATAAAAAACAACTGATCGTGACCAAAAAAAACAAATAAAAGCTCGACTCAAATATAAAAAGCTACGTGAAAAAGACGCTTAAGACACCAAATAAGTTATTAAATAAGCAAACGACTCTACAAAAACACTTACCCCATGATTTTTGATATCATACGCATAGAAAGAATCATGCAAGGTGGTGGGTTTGAAAACAACTTGTGTAATGATTTGATAAAATGAAAACAAGGTAAACTTGGACAGAATCTAAGCGTAGACAAGATTAAAAGATAAAAGCAGTGCGTGAAAATAAACTTAAAAGAAATTAAAGCATGACAAGTTAATTAAAATTGCATTAAGTAATGAAAGAAACTTACACACACAAAAACTAAATGAAATGAGCTAAGACAAGTGCTAATCTTGGAGAGGAAGCTAGGGGCTTCTATATATAGGGGTTAGGGAGAGCTAGGAAGCTTCCTTTTTGGCTCGTGTACACAAATGGCCCCTAGACTTCTTCCGTCAATGAAAACTACATTAAACGTTCTATTACAATCTATTTAAACTTTGTAAAATATAAAATTAAGTCCTTGTAACTTTTGAGGTTGTGTGTTGACGTGAATTTCCAAAGTCTTCGAAGATGTAAAATGATCACTTGCTCGAATATAGAAGATACGTTATCATAAATAACTTTCATTCCTTGATTAAGCGTTTGTTTCACTTCTTGAACTTTTATGAAATTACTTAGTCGACACGGGCTTCTCTTGAATAAATTTCTTCTTTTACTCGGCTCTAAACACTTTTCCAAATCTTGTGCTTGTTTGAGGTCTTTTTGGTTGCTTTTGGTGTCGTTTTCACATTATCCATCCCTGCACAGTCACAAACACAAAAACACAATATCTTTGGCGTTCTAGGTTAGTTTTTGGTCTTATTGAGTCTGAAAATGGTAGATAAAAGATGTGTAATTTAGCACACATCACTCTTCAAATTTGGGTGGCCTTGAGCACATGGACGGAGCTAGTACCAAATATGACCGGGTGCACAAAGTCTTTTGAAACGTAATATTGGAAACACATTTCAACGGACCGGGTGCATTTAAAAAAAATCTGTGTTTTTTTCAAAAATCAACACTACGTATAAAAAATCCATGGGGTTCTCGGGCACTCACGGGAACCCCCTAGCTCCGTCCCTGAGCGATCGCACACCATAAAAAACGGGCACCGATGGTAGACCAGTCATGAATTTGTTGTTTAATCTTAACAAAACATTTTGCTTTCATTTAGAAGATTATAACTTGATATACTTCATTATTTCAGTCGGTACAAAAAGACAACTAAATTTTTAGTAGTGCTATCTCAATCATACAAAAACAAGAGTAAAATATTGTAAACTTCATTTTTTTTTTTTTTTGAACAAAGTGAATACATTTCACATCAAACCTCACAAAAGGAGGGAGATACAATGTAACAAGTTACATCGACACATATCCTCACAAAAGGAGGAAGATAACAACATAACAAATTACATCACAAGACATACACCATATAGTTGTAACAGCCAATAACATCACCTTCAACAGGTGGGGGAATCACCCGAGTGAGCTGACTGAAGACAACCATATAACAGTGTAGCTTGACAAAAGTACACAAAGTACAAGATACATACAAAGATGTAGAAACAAAGCATCCAAAAAGGAGCCTAACAAAATCCTAACAGATCTAAACCAAACCCCTACGCAGCATCAAGCCAACTNGAGTGAGCTGACTGAAGACAACCATATAACAGTGTAGCTTGACAAAAGTACACAAAGTACAAGATACATACAAAGATGTAGAAACAAAGCATCCAAAAAGGAGCCTAACAAAATCCTAACAGATCTAAACCAAACCCCTACGCAGCATCAAGCCAACTAAATGAACAACCCCACACAACAGCTCTGAGGAGACCCACAGCAACAGATCTGAGCAGAACCATGGCGGCGGCTTCAAACAGCAGCAGCTACAACAGGAGAAGCAGATCTGTAGGAAACTTTATTCTAACAGGAAAGAAACTAAAAAAGAAAAGAAAATCCGGACGACCGGCGAAAGCCGGCCGCCGGAGGGGAAATATTGATCGGAAGATCTGTAGAGAGAGAGTTTTTGGTTTGTAGAGAGAAGTTTGTAGAGAGAAGGAAGAGGTTGGCTTTTTTTTTTGTAAACTTCATTTAAAAATTAAAATTTCCAGGCACACTTTATTCTGCCACGTCAACTACTTGATAATGTTAGGTATTTACTTAAATGACCCTCAGGCTTATACTTTCATCAGATTCTTTCACATAAGAGCATACACATCCATAACTCACGTTAAACTTTAAATCAGCGCCACGTCACCTTTAACACTTTAACTCAAAACTTTAACTTAACACCCACATCCATAACTCAACCTTAACTCACAATGACTCAACTTTTCATATATTTTCAATTTCAACCCTAAACTAAAACTAATACTTCATTTTTTTTAAACTCATAACATTCATTTTTAAAATATATTAATACGCACAAAAAAAAAGTTACAACCAAATATATAACACTACTCAAAGTCAGCGAACACACCAACATCAGTTCTGGTCGTAACAGAATCAGTTATACTATCACCAACTACTACCCTCTACCGGCAAAACACCCCAGTGCCAGTACTATTCACTACTCCTCCTGTCCTACCACCACCAGTACCATCACCTGCAATCACTCACAGTGAACCCGTATCACCTCAACCTAAGGCCCGTAAGCGAGTAGATGCTTGTAATTGGTCTCTCATGATACCGAAAATTCATTTCTGGCGATCTCAAGAAGGTGCCCCAAAGGCTAGGGAACTTGGGGAAAGTTCTTCACATGCTGCACCAGAGATGCTTCCAGTTACCGGAGAACCCATTTATCACACCATTCCGTTGTTAGCCGCTAGACTTATCCGACATAAGGATAGACTCGACGCCATTACCAAAAACTTTCCAAATGAAAACGTGAAACTCCTGGCAAGAAAGGTCGATAAACTCGTGAACGATCAACTAACGTTGGAGAATATAAACGAGCAGTTGCGTACAGATTGAAATAAGGTTGTGAATACCATTACTAAGTTTGGTCACAAACTTGACGTTCAAATTCGCAAGACACAAGACCAGAGAGAAATTTCCAAGATAACTCACGACATAATAGAACATCAGGCTCAGGAGATAGCAACAACCAACGCCACTATCCGTACCCTCAACACTACGCTCGAGAAGGTTCAAACCAGAGAAAAATCCAGAAATATGGAAATAATTGACATACTCAATGTTTTCCAAGGATTTGAGCGTAAAGCGGAGGGAATCCAAATCAAAAACTTGTCAAACTAGCATATCAATGTCTTGTTAATAAAGATCTTGTTATTGATGTTTTGTAAACAGTCAAACAAGTATTAATGAATATTGTAATATCCATGAATAAATCCCATCTTTATATCCGTTGTGATATTATTCCGTGATCTATTGATTCACACTGGTCAAAACATTCGTATCCCCATATATCGTAACGACGTTAGATACATCTCGACTTAAATTCTTCATTTGACTAATGTCATGACTTTAACCTACTCTTGATTTCTTCATTTCTCGAGCAAATCCTAACGTAACTCCGTCCTTGTGAAATTCCTAAACACTATCGAAAACAACTATCGAGAACCTTATCGACACCAATACCGTTATGAAAGGTTGTACCTTAACCCTACTAGTAGAACCATTTCTCTTTGACCTTATGTCCGTACAACTTAGAAGTTTTAACGCCATCATTAGTGTTGATTGGCTATCCACGCCTCAATCATTATGACAAGAAAGCTACTCACCTCCCACCTGAGGTTGAAACCCTCATTGCCCAAAGGGACAACGGTGAACCTTGTTGTGAAATCATCTCCTATCTTAGAACTTTGAGAACACGTGAACGAAGAATGCCAAGCATTCATGGTTTATGTCATAAAGGACAAGTCGACAGAAAAGCGCCTTGACGATATTCCTATCATTAGAGATTTCCGGGAATAATTCTCGAATAATTGCCCAGTCTTACACCAACCCATCAAGTAGAATCTCAAGGTGGACTAGTGCCTGGAGCGGCACCAATGACTAAACACTTTTTAAGTTAACCCCACCTGATGGAGAAACATTATCAGAACAATTAAGAGAATTGTCTGATAAAAGTTTTATTTAACCAAACTCATTATCTTGAGGAACTTCAGTTCTATTCATTTAGAAAAAGGATGAAACCCTCTGAATATGCATTGAATACCGAGAATTAAATAAACTTACGGTAAAGAATCGATACCCACTACCCGGAATCAACGACATATTTGAACAATTATACGAATTGAGCGTATACTCGAAGATTTATCTACGGCTAGAATACCACCAAACTAAAGAATTCGGGAGAGAGATATTCCCAACCACTGTGATCAGAGCACGCCAAGGACATTACGAAATTTTAAGTAGTGCCAATTGGTCTGGCCAACACACCAACTGTCCCTACACATCTAATAAACTAAGTATGCAAACCATACTTGGATGAGTCTGAGATAGTAATCTTCAATGACATCTTGATCTACTCACACGATAAAGTAAAACGCGCCAAACACTTAAAGGTCATTCAAAAGCAAGAGCTGTGTGCTAAGTTCTCGAAATACAATTTTTGGAATTCACACTATGCAATAGGCAAGGTATTTACGTAAATCCTGAAAGAATGGACACCATTAAAGGATATACACCTCCTACAAACCCCACAGAGATACCTCAATTATGATGTCTTGTAGACGACAACCGGAGACTCATTGTATATTTCTCCAAAAACCTCAAAACCTTTGACCAAGTTAAACCCCGAAGAAAGAGAAGAGTTTATCCAAGGAAAGAGAAAGGGGAATCAACTACTCAAATATTGAACTTTTGCGAAACACCAATACTAGTACTATCTGAAGAAAGTAAAAATTTCATAGTATATCGCGACGCCCTACACCGCGAATTCGAAACAGTTTTGAATGCAAAGAAGCAAAATAATAGCTTACGCATCCCAACAATTGAAGAAACCTGAGAAAGATTTCATGACTTATAATTTGGAAATAAGAGCAGTAGTACTCGCTCTTAAGTTATAAAGACACTATCTACATAGCACCAAATATACCGTGTTTATTAACCACAAAAATCCCCCAACATATTTTGAATCGAAAGAAATTGAGACGATGCCATTGGCTAGGACTACTCAGCGACCATGATTATGAAATCCGACATCACCCCGAGAGGGCCAATGTAGTAGCAGATACGTTGAGCTTAAAAGAACGATTTGAAACATTCAGGGTTAAATCGTTAGGGATGACTACCTGTTCACTCCTTCCATCACAAATCATTACCGCTCAAAGCGAAGCTCTTAAAGAAGAGCACCGACCTAAGGAAAAGATTTATGACTTGCCGAAAAACAAGAATGTTTCTTGAGAGGACTCAATGGGATACCCTGCCCTAAAGACAAAAGTTAAACCCCACTCTTGGGAGAGATTCGTAATCTCATTTTGCATAAGTTTTACAAGTCAAAATACTCCATTAACCTGAATCCCGACAAAATATACCAAGAATCTACAAAAACCTTAATGGTAAACAAACATAAGAACCAGCATCGCAGAGTATGTCATTATACGTTTGACACGTACTAGAGTGAAAACAGAATATCGGGAACCGCCAGGATTATTCGTACAACACGAAATTCCAAGTGAAGTGGAAATATCTTACAATGGACTTCATCACCAAATTTTCCAGAAACCTCACATGGTTATAACATGATTGAGTTATCATTGATCGTCTGATCAAATCCGCTCATTTCCTAACTATTAAGAAAAACTGATGAAATGAACACACTCGCTCAAGTTGTACTTGAAAGAAATAGTCATTCGGCCTAGAGTGCCAACTTCGATTATATCAGATCGTGATAGTCAAATCACATCCCATGTTGGGAAACCTCTACAGAAAACTTTAGGAATAAAGCTAGACATGAGTTCAACGTATCACCCGCCGACCAACGGTCAAAATGAGAAATTCATCCAAACCTTGAAGGATATGCTCCGAGTATGTGCTATTGACTTCAGAAAAGGTTAGAATAAACACTTGACATGGTTAAATTCTCGTATATCAACATTTATCATGCCAACGTAAAGGCAACATCATTCGAAGCTCTTTATGGTCAAGAATACAAACCACCCGTTCGTTGTGCAAAAGTTGGATGGATACAACTTGCCGAACCAAAGACTCGTACATGGAACCCGAGGAAGAATATTCTAAACCAACAAACCACCACAACCCGACAAGAGAGTTATGCCAAAGTAAGACAAAAACCATGTGAAATTTCTATTGGAAATAGAAATTTTGTTAATAATAACTCCCTTGAGAAAGGATGACACGTATGAACGAAGAATGACACGTTTCAGAAAGACGTGAAAAGTTAACTCATGATGTATCTGTTCATTCAAAAATCCTGGAAAGGATAGTATCCTTTACATATAAAACTCGAACTACCGGAAGAACTCAGCTATACTCATAACACTTCTCATGTGCCAAACCTTAAACATTGCTTATCTAATGAATTTCTTGTCATTTCCGTCGAAAGAGATATGACTCGACGAGAAACTTATTTTCCCCGAGGAGCCGGTGGAAAAATCATTGATAAATCTCAACAACGGATGAATAAAGTTAAGAAATCAACTATCGTACTCTCTAATGCACTTAGTTGTACTAAGTTTATATCACCCTCGGCAAGTATTCACCTTTTCATGACACGAGTCTGCCTTATGTTCAAAAGTGACTCGCAGAGATGTTATCTAATCGTTTGTGCTATATTCTATGTCATCCACTCTTTTCCGCTTTAACTATTATTTGTGGCATGGCCCAAATCTGTTTTTAGCACTGAAAAACTAGGACAACTAAACTGGACATCATACGAGTCGATTTGGCCCAAGCATTGCATTATTACTCGTAAATTATACATAGTCTGATCACCTATGTCTAATCTAGGAAGAATCATGCAATGAAGGGAACAATAGTCTCTGAAGTATGAGTGAGTTACACTTGAAATGTAAAGTTTCTAAGGAACCCGAATATCAGATTCGCACCCTGTACCCACACCTTTTTCTCTAAACCATCAAGTAATTCCAAGTGAAAGCCGAGGACGGCTTTCCTTCTAAGGCAGGGAGGATGTGACAAACGGTAAATTTTCACCAATATTTTAATAATAAACCTTGTTTTATTATTACGTGTCTGTTTAAATTAAGCATACATGAGCTTGCATAACTAATTTTGGGAAATCAAACCCACACTCGGTAACTTACCATAAACCACTATGTTATATATTCTCATTATGATTTATTATTTCCTAGGAACGAATGCTCACACACAACCAAGATAGTCTAAATCGCGAATATAAAATTTAAAACGTAATTATTTATAAATAATACGTTTCGTTAAATAAACGTACATTAAAAATATATTTCCCGAACCCACGAAAATCCCCGAGATTGGTCAAATATATTTTTGGAACGTAACCCGACTCTCGAAACACGCTACGTGGGCTCCCGTGACCCAATGGGCCACAATTAACCCTCTACAAACCAAACCAGGCTGGTCTCTCTTTTCTTCTTTTCTTTTGGGCCGAAATCAAATCCAGCAGCCCACCAGGCTAACCAGCCCAGCGTGGGTAAATTTAGTTTTTATAATTTTCTGTATGTTTCCCTTGTTTCAAACCTTGACCGAGCCACAAACACCCTCGTTTTCTTTTGATCTCGACACACAACCCATCGATATTATTATACCACTCGATTCATCTCGTTGCAAAGATTCGAAAATGACAAATATCATAAAAATTCATTAACATTTACTGCCTCAACAATGACCAAAGTAAACACCAAACATCCATTTCACCAAAAACCATAAAAACGTGTCACTAGTCCCAAACCACCTCCCACACTCCCCAATAGTAACAAAACGAATTTTAAGCGTGCTAGGGAATGTCAGAGGTGTCAGGAATGCCATAACTCATCTTACACACCCTTAGTCTTGTTAAAATTCGATTGGACAAGAAATGTGGCAAAACATGCATCTCGTTATTCCCCAAAGTTCAACATTTGTAAATCCCATACCCATTTACAGCCCCTAGACTCCCTAAAAACCTCACCATGCAACCTCAGTTGCATTCTCACACAAAAACGCAGCCTATACAAAAAGTTAATGAAATTTCGAGATGATATGGGACGAACATCATGCCACTGTTTCGAAGGGTTAGAAGCAAGTCCAAGATCCAAGTCTCGTGCATCCTAGATCCTTGGTGGGTCGTGTGTCCAACCACAACTCCCTTTCTGCCCAGCTTGAACTCCTATTCGAATAAACACACCCTTAAGTGGCCTAGGTGAGCTCGTATTACCTTTTCTTTTTCAATTCATTATTTTATGTAGAAATCATTTTTCCGTTACACTTTAATTTTATTATTTGTTAATCGTTAACGTAACACCATCTTTTTATTGATCATATACAAACTTAAACATGCTATCTAACCAATAGTACAAAGATTCGACACAAATAATAACATCTACACATATAAATCAACACGCTAAGGGGGTCAGTTAGCCTTTTGATATTTTTCTTCAACACTTAGAATTTTTTTTTATAACCTTAAAAACGTGTTTTGCCATTTACTTTGGCTAATTTCCTCTTAATTATATTTAACGAGACACGCTTATTTTTGCACCTATGAGATGTCTATTATGCCCCTTTATGGAAACCACAAAGATTCGACCATAATATCAATGTATAAATCATGTTTTGGCCACGTTACTAGACCACCTAGTCGTTTTCAAAAATAACAAACACTTAGAAATAATTTCCAAGGGTTTAAAAAAAAAAAAAACAGTTTCATTGAATTTGACAAATCACTTTGCTTCGTTATTTTGAAATACACCAACGCGACATATAAGTATTTTTGGCCCTTCCAATTCTTTGGAACCTTGAGAAGTAGATGGAAATGATTTTCGAGTCTTAAAACCTTGATCTCACAAGTATTCGAACCTATTTCTAACCCCCCTTGACCTTTCGTAAAACAGTCTCAACACTTAGAAATATTCTAAGTGTTGGGCAGTTTGGTAATATGGCTATGACGCTCCAACTTGGCCTCGTTATTTCTAAATCTAGACACATGACCATGTTATTTTATGATTCGAACTCATTCTCAACATGACTAACAATCAATACACGTTTTTGGTTCGACATAATAAGGTCTGTTGGGCAGATTTTTAGGGCCAATTCGTTATACAAAAATTTGTTTTCACAAACTAAAAATAAGCCAAAACGTAGTGGGCTTATATAAAGCCCATTAAGGGCTACTGATGTACAGTACCTGGGGGCCCAACACCAATATTTTTGGCATCCTAAAATAAGCCCAAGCTCAGGCCCAAAGGTCCCGTAAGCCCATTGGATCTATTTTTGTTATTGGGCCTTATTAGTAGCTCGTTAAGGCCCATTTATGAGATTAAGCTCTTTTTCAGCTTTTTAACAGCTTATATGAACTTATAAAAATGTTTTGAGCTTATTTATAAGTTAAAAATGTCAAACTTTTAAATTGGGTGAAATTTGGACTAAATTTGCAAAATTTTATAAACCGGGGACTAAAAACGCAAAAGTTGCAAACTTATGGTTAAAATTGTAAATACTGATTTTCTGAGTTAGAAATGGTAAATATGGAAACTTGGAGTAATAAAATGTAAATATTGATAATATTGGGGCTTAAAATGTAACGACCGTTAACTTTGGACTAACGGTGAAAATTTTATTCGTAAAGGGTTAAAAGTGAAACTTGGTGAAACTTAAAGGATTATTTTCAGTAAATATTACTTTATAAAAATAATATTGTTTATATGGAGGGACGTGATTTCGAGACTTAAGAACGAGAGAAATTTATATATATATATACGTTATATAATTCGCGACTATAATTAAATTAACGATAATGACATTACGTTATTCGTTACCTTTTGAACTTTTATCGTGACATATCGTTTTCACGCCTTGACTCATTCATGATAATTTTCCATCACACGTCAACCATTGACTATCGTACTCACCAGTTATATGTGTAAATAACCTTACTTTTAAACTTTAAGCATTTAAAACAAACACGAGATGTATTTATAACGAAATAACTATTATAATGATCTTCCGACTATCATCGATCTTTATACTTACAAAGTTATGATTATATATAACTTTGCTCTCGAACATGAAACATTAACAAACACGAGATTTGTACGTAATAACTAATATTCGCGATAAAACTGGACTTAGACTATCGAACTAAAACTTGACATATCTGATTAGGTTGTGTGTGAAGCCGTTTCCTAGCATCGTTGAGTTTAACGGTACAACTACATCTATTATGCTACTCAGGTGAGTTCATACCCCTACTTTTACTTGTTTTTATAACTGTTTTAGGGGGAAATACATGCTCGTTTTAACTAAACTCAATGACTGTTTATTTGGATTATGAAAACTGTTTACTCAATATCTGATTGTTGAGCTGAATTATTCGAACTGATTATTTGAAAGCAATATGTGACTGTCTGATATATAGCCCCAAACTATTTATACTTGTTTTGAATTAGGGGCGAGATATATGCAAAACTATTTTATGGACCACAAACTGTTTTATATATGATTACGCGGATTAGCCTAAGCCCAGTTATATCCCAATTATGCCCAACTCATGAACCGTCAATTCCTGCTGGGAAGCGCGAATGTTATAAATAGATCTATTGGGAGTAACGTCCCCGTTCGGTTTGACCGGATAGGCAAACGCGAACGTATACCATGTCGAAACTCAAGTGTCTGGGATAAACACTTGCCGGGCCCCAAATTGTTTACATGCTCTTTGAGCATGCACACGGTTATAGCTTCGGTTGCATGAACTTAGTGCTAGCGTATTGAATTATTTTATGTGACATTATATCTGTTGTAATGTTCACACACACCACACACGGTCCACAAATTTTGATTTTTCTGTAAGGTAAACACTATTTTATGACAATATGAACCACTCAACGGTCACATTACTCCCTGTTGAACACACAGTTCTATATTGTTTGATTATAAACCTATGAACTCACCAACCTCGTGTTGACACTTTTTAGCATGTATTTTCAGGTTTAAGGCGATCACTAACTGATGAAGGTTTTGGCAAGGCATGGCATGGTCATAGAAGACTCTGATAACTAATTGGGACCACCTTAATTAAATTATGGACCTCTTTCCGCACTATACTTTTACTATGTAAACTTTATATTATTGGTAACCTCTTTTATTCTAATAATTGAAACAAAAACCATTCTTCGTTTCCCTGTGTTGTGATACCGATTTAGTAGCACCCCAATGACACGTATGCTTCCGCTGGACCTGATTTTGGGGGTGTTACAGATTGGTATCAGAGCCTTGGTTATAGAGAATTGGGTATTTTGAAACCCCAAACTATAACTACTTTTGCAAAAACTAAACCCTATGACCGACACGTGCCTGCCTGCCAAGCTGATGCCTCACTTGTGATTTCGTTCTATTACTAGATGATATAAATCCACTAAATTCCACTATATGCTAAATAGTTTTCCTTATACGTATGTTTACGTGCTGTATCTGTCACAAAGTTACGCCTCTTCCTCCGTATCCGAACATCTGGTGGAAACACTACTATTCTCATGACTTGTATATATATGTTATCACGTTTATGATATTGCTAATAACTCATGTTTACTAATCGGGAATTCGTTACAGTACCATGTCTTCATATTCCTACCCTACAGTCTTATTGTCTGACCCAGAGGCTGAGGAAACCGTACCTCTCACTTTAGCCTCTGTTCCAACTATTAGATCTATGTCACCTACCACTAATACGCAGGACCAGCAAATGCTACCTGCATCTGACATAGAAGTTTCTCCTCCTACCTTACCTGGTCAAACTCGCCGAAGAAGGCAAACTCAACAACTACAACCTTTTGAACCAACTCCTGGAAAAGTTTTCCAACCATCAAAGGAAAAGGAAATTCCTAAGAACACTACTCAAAGTCAGCGAACACACCAACATCAGTTCTGGTCGTAACAGAATCAGTTATACTATCACCAACTACTACCCTCTACCGGCAAAACACCCCNCTGATTTAGTAGCACCCCAATGACACGTATGCTTCCGCTGGACCTGATTTTGGGGGTGTTACACAAAGATCAAAGTACTGTCAATACAGATGCTGCTAAAGAGCAAGATACTGCTAATTCCAATGAAGCAGTTTCTGAAGAAGATCAAGCCATACAAGATGAATTAAATAGGATGCTTTTTCAAGAATCTATTGCAAAATCCTATGAAGATGATCTGAGAAGAGCTTATGAAGCAGCACAGGCAAAAGAAAAATCTTCTAAGAAGAACAGTACTCTGGATCCCAGTACTTTGGATCAAAGTACTGATGGAGGTCCCAGTACTTCCAATCAAGGTACTGATGAAGGGACTTCAAGGGGAATCAACTCAAATACTTGGACAACTACAAATACTGAAGATTGGCCTGGTACAACCATGCCTCATTTAGAAGAATCAGATGATGAGCTCCAAGATGAAGGAATTTTTGGTCCAGATTCAACAAATAGCAAAGGCATTTTGGAAATTCTGGATTTGGAAGATGATCTCACTGTACCAACTGCTCAAACTTCCAGAGTACATAAGAATCATCCTCCAGAGAAGATTATTGGTTCTCCAACTTCTGGTATTATTACCAGATCAAAAGCTAAAAGCATGATCAAGCCTCACAATGCTTTACTTAGCTTTATTCATAAGCAAAACAGGTTAAATCATAAAGCTCAAGAGACTTGTTTATATGCTTGTTTCATCTCTCAAGAAGAACCCAAGAATATACAGGCTGCATTAGCTGAAGAAAGTTGGGTGGAAGCTTGTCAAGAAGAACTTCTTCAATTTAAAATTCAAGAAGTTTGGGTCTTATGTGATTTACCAGATGGAATGAAGGTAATTGGTACAAGATGGGTTTTCAGAGTCAAAAGAGATGAAAGAGGGAATGTGATAAAGAACAAGGCTAGACTGGTTGCCCAAGGTTACAGACAAGAAGAAGGAGTTGACTATGATGAAGTTTTTGCTCCTGTTGCAAGAATTGAAGCCATAAGACTGTTCCTTCCTTTTGCTTCTTATATGGGGTTCCCAGTTTATCAGATGGATGTTAAGAGTGCTTTTCTCTATGGAAAGATTCAAGAAGAGGTTTATGTGAAACAGCCTCCTGGTTTTAAGATCCTGAACATCCAAACAAGGTTTACAAAGTTGTTAAAGCTTTGTATGGTCTTCATCAAGCACCCAGAGCTTGGTATGAAAGACTTTCAACCTTTTTGCTACAACATGGCTACAGGAGAGGAGCCATAGATAAGACCTTGTTCATTAAAAGAGACAAAAAGGATATCATGCTAGTTCAAGTTTATGTGGATGATATTATTTTTGGCTCTACAAAATCTTCAATGGTTAAAGAATTTGAGGAGCTTATGCAGAAATAATTTTAGATGAGTTCAATGGGTGAATTGACTTTCTTTCTAGGACTTCAAGTTAAACAGAAAAGTACTGGTATTTTTATAAGTCAAGATAAATATGTCACTGACATCCTTAAGAAGTTTGATTTTCATAATCTCAAGCCAGTTACTACACCTATTAAATCCTCAAGTTCACTTGGAAAAGATGAAGATGGAAAACCAGTGGAAGTTAAGCTTTACAGATCCATGATTGGGTGTCTTATGTATTTAACTGCATCAAGACCTGACATTATGTTTGCAGTATGCTTATGTGCAAGATATCAAGTGTCACCCAAGGTTTCACACATGAATGCTGTTCAAAGAATCTTTGCCTATCTCAAGTTCCAGCCTAAATTAGGATTGTGGTATCCTAAGGAATCACCTTTTCATTTGGAAGCTTTTTCTGATAGTGATTATGCTGGAGATAACTTTGATAGAAGATCAACCACTGGTGGATGCCAATATCTTGGAAGCAGGTTAGTGTCTTGGCAGTGCAAGAAACAAACTATTGCAGCAACTTCCTCTACAGAAGCAGAATATGTTGCAGCTGCAAGTTGTTGTGCACAAGTCCTTTGGATGCAAAATCAACTTTTAGACTATGGATTTAACTTCAAGAATACTCCTATCCATATTGATAATGCAAGTACAATCTGCATAGTGAAAAATCCAGTCTACCATTCAAAGACCAAGCACATTCAGATAAGGCATCATTTTATTCGTGATTGTTATGAGCATAAATTGATTAATGTTGTCAAAATACATACTGATGACAATGTGGCAGACTTACTCACAAAAGGATTTGATGTTTCAAGATTCAAGCATTTGGTTGTCAGTATTGGAATGATTAATCCCTAAGCAATTTTTAAGGGGAGGCATGTATAGTTAGTCTCAATTCAAGGGGAGGCTATACAAATTATTCCAAAAGACTGTTTATTCATTAGATGGTTACATAGCCAAAGTACTGCTATTCTACTAAACAGCAGTTGTTACATCATTCTTACTAAAGTACTGCCCTACAACCTTCAACATCAACCTACCACTACCTATTCTAAGTCTTCTACTCCATGGGCTTCTTCCCTTTGCCTTGATAGGTGTTCTTTGCCTTGCGTGCACTGTATTTCTTGTCTTCAAAAGTGGAATACAACCTTGGACATGGAAGACAAAGTACTGGTTTTGGTGGCTTTGGCTTCTTCTCAGACTTCACAGGTACTTCAATCTTCTTCAAATTGCTGATTGCTGTAGAAAGTGCAGTGTTTAGAGCCTTTGGAAGTTCCTTAGTGATGTCATACGACTCGTCACTGTCATCATCAGAAGAAGCACTTGAGTAAAATTCAAGTGATGGTGCCTTGGTTGACGGACCTTCATTAGGCCTCATGAACTCAAGTTTTCTGGCACTTGGAGCAGATTGTGGGAAGTAATCAGACCAAGTTGGACCAGAGGAAGCAGCAGAGTCTTCATAAAACTCTGCTTCATCAGTTGAAGAGGATTCAGAAGATGAACTTGAAGAGATGTTGATGATCGGGAGTTTGCTCATTGTTGATGTTATTGAGGATTTGTAATCGATTTGGGATAAGTTTTTGATGAATTCGATTGTGCCTCAAAGCCCTTTTTATAGGAATGAAGGGGTTTAAACAAGAAAGTACTGCTCAACGGTAAAAATAAAAGTACTGCTTGCTGACGTGGCAAGGTACTGTCGTTTTCTAACGGTCAAAAATTATGGTAAAAATCTTTTAAATAAAACGCAACAGGGATAAGGATTAAAATAACAATTTCCTCTACTTTTTGGGATAATATCTTTTCAAATCTTACCCAAAAATACTTACCCTAATTGCCTTTTATCTTACGAAACATCTTTTACCATATTTCTTTACCACACTTTGCCGTTTTCACAAATTACTCTCACATACATCTTTCCCATGGCTCGTAAAACCTACAACCGTCATAATATGGTAGCTAATTTGGACAAGACTGATCTTAATGTTTATTTTCATGAAATTATTGATTTTCTTGCTGGGTCATCAATCAATTATGCCATTCTGGTTAACCCTGATGTTATTGGACCCTGGATTCAAGAGTTTTGGGCTACTGCTTATGTTGGTTGTGAAGAGTTGGATAAATGGTTCATATCTGCTACAGTTGCTGGGAAAAGGGTTAAGATCCCAGAGGAACAGATTCGTACAGACCTTCAGTTTAATGATGAAGAAGGTACTGCCTATTTTTCTAAACAAGTTATATGGGATACTCTTAGGGATATTGGGTATGAGGGTTCTCTTAAGATACAAACTTTTGATAAACCTCTATTAAGTCCTCAATGGAAGTACTTAGTTCATGTACTTCTTCATTGTCTAAGCAATAAGAGTATTGCTTGGAATGAATTCCCTAAGATCATTGCCTCAGCATTGGTTGGATTAGCAACCAATCAGCCTTTTAACTTCTCTTGGATGATTTTGAATGGAATGCTGAATCATATCAATAGGAATAAGCCATTTTTGATGTATCCAAGATTTATACAAGTGTTTCTGAACAAGCAACTTGAGGGTGTTCCTAAGCCTCAAGACTTTCTACCTGTTGTCACTTTACCAGACAAGGTGTTCACCTTCATGGCCTCTAAGAATGCAGATTTTTCTGGTCATATTACACCTCAACGTGAAGGGGGTCTTGGTATTCGTAGTTTGGCAAATTTTGGAGTATTTTGACCCATAAGGAGTCTTTATGGGTTAAATGGATTCATTCCTATAAACTTCGAGTTAGGAGTTTTTGGGATGTTTTGATGGAGCTAGATAACACATACCTTGTGTTATAGTGATACTTTGAATAATACTATTAAGCACGCAGAATTTACTTAACAGCACTTAGAAGTATGTTTATAAGTTGTGATTGAGTAAGTGCAATGGAAAGTAATAAACACAAGTTGTCTGTCAAACTATAAAGCCTCAATATTATTATGCTCAATAATACGAGTGATCATAGTAATCACTAGGGTTACACCTTGAAGCTTTCGTGAGTTTTTAGTACCTAGCACAATGACCTAGGACTCCTTTTATAAGACACAATGAGTCCTTTAAGAGAAACGTATAAGAGTATAACTATAGAATATACACACAATCTTTTTCTATAATTATCTAACATGTACAAAGAGTTATCTCCTGACAAGCAGTGGTAATATATGTCTAGTAGTGGTAATGAGGTTTCCACTGCTAGCCCAGTCTTCAGAAGTATCTTGATAATGCCATCAGTCGCGTAATTACATAGATCCCAACAATCCTCTCTTAACGTATGAATTCGCTGCATATTATCAAATAAGTTTCTTTCATATTGCATACTCTCATAGGATATTGGGCGAATTCTTTTCAAACCACTTCATCTTCTTCTAAGATTCTGCACAGCCTTGGAACATTGTTCTCTGATCTCTTTCTTTATCAAGTTCTGACTTTCTCAGTATCTTCATAAGTTCTAATCCCAATGGGACTAACATAGTAGTGAGGCAGTCCAGCTCTATGTGGATAATTCCTTTTCAGCAAACATAAAAGCCATCCCACTCCATATGTTTGTTGACAACATGATGAACTTCACATGAAATCATTAATACAAACATTGAAGTTTTCCACATGGGAGACTCAAACTTCCAGGAACCTATCACTAATATCTGGTTCATAGAGCCTTCTTAAATCCACCCCATAACTGCATTTCCTTCATATCTTTACAGCCTCTGTCAGCATTGAATCTATCTTGAACTAATCTCCACAATACATCAAGATCATCTCTGTCACATGCTTTGATAATTTCATTAAATTTGGAATAAATGGAATAAGTTTCACCACCTAGTCTTGTAATCTTCCAAGGTGAAAGCAAAATTTCTTCGCAGTGAACAGTTCCCCCAATCAATGATAGGATGGTCTGACTTGCAGTAGGTCAGGATAAAAAATTTCTTCTTCAATTATTAATGATACCAGCCAATTGCTCTCTCTGTAAGTGGTTTCAGATGAACCCTTTTGTCTTCAGCAGTCTTTATCTTTTTTTCAGATTGAGATTCACCACCTTTAGCTTTTCTCTTCAAGGTAGGAAATCTTCTTGCTGCTTCTTCAGAGTTCATAGGAATGAAATCACTATCTTGTCTTTTAACTCGATAGTAAATACCTTCAATTTGATCATGAGCCATTCCTTTAATTGAGACACTTTCCAACCACCAACATGACAACAATAACTTTTCATCACTGAAATTACTTATGCCTTGGATGGTTGTTTTGGTTTCTTTTAACCCTTTTTGACTGTACCAATTGCTTCTTGAAGTGCTTGTCTGTTCTTCATCTCTACAAAATCTTTTAACTGAGTTGTTCTTTGATCCTTAGTTAAAGTTACATCAGCAACTAGGTTAATGGCTTTCTTCTTGATAACTGGATCATTCTTTATCAAGAATTCAATATCTTCTGGTGTAGGTACATAAGTGAATTCTAGAGTTTTCCCTCTCAAAATTGTAGGTGGAACAGTGGAAATAGGATTAACATCCATTGGAGCTATAGTTTCCACTCTTTCCTTTCTCTGACCTTCCATAAAGCTAGTAACTTCATCTTCCTTTATCTTTTCGGCATACTCAGCATCATAATCAATTTGAGCTAGAATTCTTTTTGATACTTTCGTTTGTTGCTCTTCACCTTGTATCACTGATTTTCCTTTATCCCTTCTTTTCTTCTCAATTTCTTCCTCTACATTGGTAACTTTTTGAGTATTAGTGGAAACAATTTGTTCTGCAGTGGAAACATCAACAATAGGAATTTTATCAGTGGTTGCAGCTTCTGGTTCTATATCATGCTCCTTAATTACATCTTCATCACCCAGTGGTATTTCAAATGCTAAATCTTCAACTCCAAAAGTCATTCCTGCATTTGAATCACCTTCATCTTCAAAGTCTATTATCCTCCCCTTAGTATCAGCACCTGTTTTCCACCCCTGTTTGGATGAACTTTAATAACTAGTGTTTTCATCACCTTCCATAGCCCATTTAATGCGAGCCTTTTGAGCTAAATCAGAAGCTTCTAAACGATCAATATCCCCCAAGACTTTTATAGACTCCCTACGATTTTCAAAGTCAAGGTCATTAGCAATACCATTATCTATCTTGGCATCAATAGTGGCAAGACGAAGAACATGATCCTGTTTCATCTTGGTAGATTCATGCTTTTTTGTGGCAATCCAATCACGGATAACACGCTTCAAATTTTGGAGCTTTTTTTTGAACGAAACCAGGCCATTAGCTTCGACAATACCATCACATTTCCAAGTATCCTCAATCAGCTTATGAAAGCCATCAAGTTCGAACCAAGAGTGGAAAAAACGAAAGGGGGTAGGACCATAATCAACCGAGTGTTCTTTAAGAAGGATAGGCCGATGATCCGGGGTGCCCTTCTCAAGAATAACACCAATGGTATGAGGGAAAGCATCATAAAAACTTTCTGACACCAAGAATCTATCAAGTTTGCTCATTTTAGAGCCCCATTTATCCGTCCAAGTAAATTTATAGCCACCCAAGGGAACGTCGATGAGGGAGGAATTGGAGATGAAAGCATTAAATATGTCCGCCTGTCTTTCATTGAAAGTAGAACCAAATCTCTCACCAGCTTCCCTCACCATATTGAAATCACCAAGGGCGATCAGAACCCCATCCCAATTACGAATCAAAATAGAAATGGAAGACCATAAAGCAATCTTGTCATGTAACGCTTGAGGAGCATAAACAGCAATCCACATGATTCTAACATTATTCGGAATCCAAAGACCTTCAACAGCCACCCCTCCATATTAAGGCCCAATGCCGTACCAATCTTGATAGTTTCCTCCAATCTTTCAAGCATAGAAAAACCAAATTGCTTATTATTAACACCGTGGGAAGAATGTGAAGACTCTGAATTAGGTGATTTAACACAAGGATGCGCATCTGGATGACCAGCAACCTCATCATTGTTTAATGGTGAAAAGCCTGGTGGAAACGTAGGAGTGGTCGAGCTTAGAGAAGCAGCTTCTGTACCAACCTTCTTATTAATGAGAGGTTCTAAACCAAAGGGGTCACTATCGAGGTCATGTTGTTGTTCATGCTCAGCTTGATCATGAATATCTTCCACATTGGTTTGAACTTCCCCATTAGCATCAACAGATACAGCATCAATACCATCATTACTTTGCATCTCCTCCTTGTCCTGGAAGTCTAAAGGACTCTCATCTTTTCTATTCGAATCAATCTCCACAAACGTAGGTGTCCAGCTGCATAATTCACGAACCCGTATGGCATATGTAACATTCATCAACGTCACAAAAATAGTAGCAAATACAAGCTGATTATGTTTCGACTTAATACAAAGGCGTTTGCTAAGCCTATTACACGAGTTGGAATCATCACTGAAAATAACTTCACCCCATTTGTTGCAAATTGATTTGAAAACGTCATCTTCCCAAGCTCGAATAGGGACACCTTCAATCTCTAACCAAATTAGCCTCTCATCCACAATAAAGTCATCATGCCAAGCCTTCAAAGATGAGAACCAGGAACGGATACCATCATGCTTAAGGGATGAATTTCTAGCTTCCATAGAGTTGAAATCAAACAGAAGCCATAGCCCACCTAAATATTTAAATCTCACATCCAAAAAACCTTCACTATTGCATAAGGAGCGAGCATTAGCAATGGATCGGAAGTCCTTATAGCAACCAAGAACAGCCAAAGAAACATCCTGTGAACAAGGCATGGGGATATTAAGAGTTTGATCTCCACACTCCTTATCAGCACATACGGAACCCTTAGTTTCAACCTTGGCCACATTAGCGTATGAGGTAGTCATATTACCAGGAGGTTGCGAGGTCTTAGTGGCCACCGGGGGATTAACCTTAACACCTGCATTAAAGGGTTTACCATCCATCTTCCTGTCAAACCTAGCTACATTAGCGTGTAGCCTCAGCTTCCCAACCCAAATATTAGACAGGGAAGAAATAAGATTCTCAGTATTAGCCACCTTAATATATCGACAAAAAGCAAACATCTGACCAAACTTGTTCTTCCTCTTAGCAATATAAACATCAGCAACAGTCCCCACCTTCCCACAAATATTCCAAAGTTCACGCATAGTAAGATGTGTAGGGAAATTAGAAACATACACCGATAATGAAATTTTTGCTAAATCATCCAAATTCGAATTCCGAGTTTGAGAGGGTGTCAGCCTATCAAACACGGAACGGCGTTTCCGTCCAGTGACCTTTTGCCAATCAGAATCTCCCATGATATCAGATACAAAGCCAAAACCTAATGCAATCAAAATTGTAATCCTAAAACAGATGTCCTACCTTTGATGTCCCACTTTTGTTGTCCCGCCTATGGTGTCCCACCACAAGGATGTACCACCTATGACGTCCCAACTATAGTGTCCCATCTATGATATTCCATTCGATTTGATTAAGGATTCAAAATAATTTTTTCTTTTTTTTTTTGGATTGGAGGGAGTTCTAGGGATTAAAAGGTGGTTGGGGATTGAATTGTAGATTGAGAGGTGATGTATAGGTGGCGTTTGATCCCGCCGGAGATAGGATCAGAAAAGATCAGTTGAAGGCGGTGGATCTCATCCTAAAATTTGTTCTATGAATTATATGTGATTAACACCGACCCACTATAGATTGGTAGACCAATAGTAGATCGATCTAAGTTGACTGGGTGAATGTTATTAGTAAATCGCCATTATCGCCCTTTTGGAGAGAGAACGAGTTTTTACCTATCTTTTGGATTAATGTCTACTGAAGCATCTGTTCTTGCTGATAAAGTAGATTCTGCTGAACCAAAAGCTGCTGATAAAGTGTCTACAACTTCTGCTGATTCTAAAGTTGTTACTACTGAAGGACTTGATGATGATCATGTTCCTACTGAAGCATCTGTTCTTGCTGATAAAGTAGATTCTGCTGAACCAAAAGCTGCTGACAAGGAAGTTTCTTCTGATGTTCCTTCAGATGCTCAGAATGATAGTTTGTCCAAAACTAGAGAAGATAAGCAAAAAGCTGTTATGATGGAGTTTGATCCTCCACCAAGAAAGAAGTCCAAAAGGGAATTGCAACTTGAAGAGGAAAGTGCAAAATTGGCAGCTGAATTGCATGCTAAAGAAGTGGCAGAGAAAGAGTGGACTGAATATGGTATTAGGGCATCTGAGGATTTGGTTAGGAAATTACTATCTGAATCAGATGTTCCTTGTGATTCAATGCCAAGTGGATTGACAGAAGAGAGGAAGAAAGAGTTAGATAAGATGAAGGAGAAATTCACTGATTCTACATGGGATACACTTGCTTCTCAAGCTGCTGCTAATCCATCCATGGCTCAATCTATTTTAGGTGCAGATTTTGATGCTGCAGATTTTGCACAAAGAATGCATGCTCTAGGTTTACAACAGAAAAGAGCTGAAGCTGCAAGAAAAGCTAAAGCTAGAAGAGAAAGACCTATGACTACAGGAGAAACTAGGGATCATATGAGACATCTGGCCAAAAACCAATCATGTGCTATTGCTACTACTGGGTATACAAAGACGTATGTCTGGGGGTTGAAAGATCGTGAGTTGCTAAATGAGTATGATAGAACAGTAAGTGCTCTTGCCAGCATAGATCCTAGGGGTAAGAGAATGAAGTTTTCACTCACTGCTGAAGGTAGACTAAGTGTTGTTGCTACACCAACTATTGCTGCTGGTGCCACACAACCTTCGCCTGCTGTTGCAATACCTCCAGCAGAAACTGTAGAAACAGCAGAACCCATTCCTGCTGAGTCAATACCAGTTGTTCCTTCTGATTCTTCTGCAAAGGTTGCTGACTCCACAATTCCTGCTGAGGAGGTTACTAATGCTGGTAATCATGTTTCTGCTGAACAGGAAGATGGTGCTGATGATTTGGATTCCACTGACAAAGATGCTAATACTCAAATACCTGTTCCTAATGAAAGTGTTGCATCATCTCTTCCTTCTAAGAGGCAAAAGAGGAAAGCTAAGAAGAAGAAAGTTGCTGCAGATGCTGAACCTGAGGGGGAAGATCTAGACTTTATTGATTTTCTTCCTGATGATGAAGAGGACCCTGTTCAGTATATCCCTGTTACTAAATGGGAAGTTCTACCTGCTTCCATGGGTGGTGGTCAGATCAATCAAATTACTAGAGATGATGGATCTTCTAAAAATTTCACATTTTTAAGTGAAATCTTACATTTGTTGGAGAGGACTGATCTTCAAAGGTTATATGGTTGGGTTACTGCTTACTATAGGACACATGAACCTAAAGGTTTAGGTTTGTTCTTGCTGGGAGATTTACAAGTGTTATTTGAGTCAGAAAACTTTTCTGATAAAGGTTTTAACCTTTGGAAGGATCAAGCAAGATGGGATGTGTCTACATGGGAATATTTTCCTTCATGTCATGTTCATATGATTTCAACAATGCAAGGGAAATATGTGTATATGTTTGCGGATAAATCTTTTTATCCGTTGACTATTGATGTGTTGAAGCAAATGTTGAAGGCTCGACTATCTATTCCTGCGGATGCATCTTTGAATGATATCACTCATGCTGTGCAATTAGTTCAGAACATTCGAAAGAGTCTTCGCACCAAACTAGACTTGGCAACTCAACATGGACTTCGTATTGAGTCTAGTTTGTTGTAAGTTTTGTATATTATATTACTTTATTTATTTAGGTGTAAATGATTAAAAAAAAGAAAAAAAATGGTTTGTGTATACTAACTTTTCTGCAGGTTTGTTGTATATAACTATTTAAATGGTCATCAACTCACCATGATGTGACTTGTGTCCATCAAAGAGTTGGCTAGTCCAAAGGGTACAGCTTTGGTAAAGACAAGTCAAATCTGTTGATAGCTGTAATGGTTTGCTAAAAATCATAGGGTATTCAACTCACCCATGCTTTATTGCTGAGAGTTGAAATGGTATTCAAAGCTGTTAAACCGGGACAGTTTTAGGGTAAAAGTTTTGGGTCCAAAGGTGGACTTAAAAGAGGTATTTTACTTAGATAATTATTTGGGATGAGGTTTAGGGTTATGTGAGACCCCTGGTAATTGGATTCGCGATAATAACTTGTGTAAGTATTTTTATAAAATCAAAACTTTTTGGTGTGCGTTCAGATCCGAATCTGGATGGTCTTTGTGTTTGATTTTATTGTGAGCAAATGGTGTATGTTGTTGATACATGGCCTCTGGGATTAGCAAGTATGCTTATGAGGGACCATGGTGTATTTTTGGTGTGAGTGTTTGAGTCCGTTTTGAGGTGTTTTGATGAGGGTGAAAGTACCCTAAAATTCTGTGTTTGCTGAGTTTTATTTGTGCAAGGGATTTAGTAAGGTTTAAGGTTTATGAATGTTGGGATGGAGTCTAGGAGATCTCTAGTGGGTCATATGAACCTTAGACTTCCATCATATGAATGTTGCATGGGTTGTAGCATCTAGCTTGACCATGCGTAACGTGTGTATATTTATGTTTTGATAGATTGTGATTGTAATTGTGATTGGAAGCTGCAGAGTTTGAGGTGAGTTCATAGTCCCAACTTTTTAACTTGTTTTTAAATTGGGATGAGAATGATGCTTGGTTTGAAAGTGTTTTGAGATTACTGTGATTATGTGTTTTAAATGAGCTTGGCTTTTAGTTGTTATTATATGATGCTATGTGATATGGTTTCCGATTAGGCTAACTACCTAATTGATGATGTGGTTTCCGATTAAGTTAGCGACCTAATTGATGATGTGGTTTCCGATTAGGTTAGCGACCTAATTGATGATGTGGTTTCCGATTAGGAGGGTGCTTACCCTGTTGCTCGCGCATGCGACCTAATTGATGATGTGTTTTCCGATTGGGTTTAACGACCTAATTGATGACCTGTGTTTACCGAGTAGGTTAGCGACCTAATTGAGGTACACATGGTATGATATGTGCATGGTATGATATGTGCATGGTATGATGTTTGATGGTATTGATAATATGTGATGACATGTAGTAAGTATAGTAACGTTAACTATTTGCCTGGCTAAGTTTTTATGATCACAATAACCTGATGGATGTTGTTATGTGTCTAAACCTATGAATCTCACCCACATTATGTTGACGTTTTTAAGCATCATTTTCAGGTGAGCATTCTAAGGATTAGATTGATGGAAGTGACTAGATGAGACCTTAGTTGCATTGAAGTGGTTCTCTGATGATGTTTGAAGATTGTGTTGTTGTGTTGGTACGGGTATTGTTATGACACCTTGTGTCTATACTTTGCTCTATTATATTGCATATAGTTTTCTCTATTAGACACCTGTGTTGTGATGATATCTATGAAGTGACATCCTCGCGATTCCGCCTTTGGCGGGGTGTTACATTTATAACCTAGAAAACTCATTTGTTGATTTTCTAGAACTAGAAATTGTTCGTTTACGAACCTTTTCTTTCCCCCTTTGGCCTTTGTTGGACTTCCATGTTCAACTAGACTCATGTTGATGAAGAGAAGTGAGTCGAAAAATCTATGAATGATACAAGCTCCCGGCACTCTCTCGCGTACATCTCTCTCTAAATTTCTCGACTAATAAACCCATATTATATACTAATATATATATNATGCTTGGTTTGAAAGTGTTTTGAGATTACTGTGATTATGTGTTTTAAATGAGCTTGGCTTTTAGTTGTTATTATATGATGCTATGTGATATGGTTTCCGATTAGGCTAACTACCTAATTGATGATGTGGTTTCCGATTAGGTTAGCGACCTAATTGATGATGTGGTTTCCGATTAGGTTAGCGACCTAATTGATGATGTGGTTTCCGATTAGGAGGGTGCTTACCCTGTTGCTCGCGCATGCGACCTAATTGATGATGTGTTTTCCGATTGGGTTTAACGACCTAATTGATGACCTGTGTTTACCGAGTAGGTTAGCGACCTAATTGAGGTACACATGGTATGATATGTGCATGGTATGATATGTGCATGGTATGATGTTTGATGGTATTGATAATATGTGATGACATGTAGTAAGTATAGTAACGTTAACTATTTGCCTGGCTAAGTTTTTATGATCACAGTAACCTGATGGATGTTGTTATGTGTCTAAACCTATGAATCTCACCAACATTATGTTGACGTTTTTAAGCATCATTTTCAGGTGAGCATTCTAAGGATTAGATTGATGGAAGTGACTAGATGAGACCTTAGTTGCATTGAAGTGGTTCTCTGATGATGTTTGAAGATTGTGTTATTGTGTTGGTACGGGTATTGTTATGACACCTTGTGTCTATACTTTGCTCTATTATATTGCATATAGTTTTCTCTATTAGACACCTGTGTTGTGATGATATCTATGAAGTGACATCCTCGCGATTCCGCCTTTGGCGGGGTGTTACAGATTGGTATTCAGAGCCAAGGTTATAGAGAATTAGGTGGTTTGACCTAGACTATAACCTAAGAGTCCCTCATATAGTTGCATTTAGGACCTATGTGTATATATAGTATTTTACATGTCTATTTTCCTATATATATACGAGTTGTTTATTTGAGTTTTTGGACGTCCATCGTATCCCGATACTTTGTATCGTGCGTGTCATTCATAGTATGGCACCCCCTGAGCGTTAAGTGTTTCGTTGGACTACCGTTGTCGCTACGGGTTGCAAGAGAGTTGGTAGGATGAGGTGGATCAACAGAACGATCCTAGTTCCTGCTAGCCTGCTTCCGTGCGCGATTGAAGAGAAGTGAATCTTAGAGAGTGGTGATGGAAAGGAGAAAGAAGGGTACGAGACGGTGGTGGCCGATAGGGAAGGCTTCACCACTAGGTACCCTGGAAGAGTAGGTTTAATCGATCTGAGTAGAGGGGCAAGTGCGAGAATAGAGTTTGAGCCGTAGTGCAACGTCTTTTGTTTGTGCCACGTTTTGGATTTTCTTTGTGTTGTTCTTTGTCGTCTGGAGCCGTGTTGGAACACGATTACGCTTGAGTGTTGTATCGATCTTATTTGAGTGATATTGTTTGTAGTGTTTAAGTGATCATTGGAATTGTTCCATGCGAGATGATTGGTTGCATGAAGTGCGGTCATAGGAGGGAGTACACTTGTGAAAGGGGCATAGATAATTATGGTGGCCAACATAATTATACATGCGCCACAACACAAGTGGACTTGCAAGTATGATAGCATGGATTGTGATGTTTATTAGTTGCTATGTGGTAGTTGTGTGTTATCATTAAGATGTGTGGTTTTGGAAGTAAGTATACGTGTGGAATATGCTTTATAACTATGGTCGCGAACATAATTATAAGGGTATCACACGCGTGGGCTTGTGACCATGATTACATTGATTGATGTTTGTTGCTATATGATGTGGTATATGTTATGTGATATGTTGTTGATGGAGGTTGTATGGTTAGAGAGGTGTTCTCTTAACCATTTGGACAACCATTATATGTTGGGGTGTGTAGGTGGTGAGAAACCACTCTACCTATCATATGATGATACCCCGGTTATATGTTGATATTGATGTTGTGGTGTTTAAGATAGAGCGTATGCTAGACATTCCGTTCGGATATCTAGTTCTAAGTTTGGCGCCCATGTTCATACCATGTTGGTATGAATTCTTTATCTTCGTTTCGATGTTGTGGTTGAGATTGGTGGTTCGGATTTGTTTCTATTGGATGTTGGTGCGCTTCTGTGGTTAATCCTTACGTTCATTCTGCGAATGAATATTGGATTATCCTTCAAGTGCTGGTGGTTCGTGATAAGATGGTGCAACACCAATTGGATTTGGTGACATGTTTGCGACCTATTGGGATTGGTGTATGTTTATGACTTTGATTTGACTGTTGTGCGAATGAGTCTTTTAGTCTTTCGCTTGGATTGTAATGTATTTGCGTGAGTATTCGCTGGTATGAGTTTGCTTGATGATTATCGTGATGGAAGTAGTTTGTGGTAGAAGAGATGGAAGTTGATGAGGTTATTCGTGAGTATGTTATCGTGTTAGAGGGTGTTCCGTTCAAGATTGACTTAATACCCTTAGGACACGATATTTTTGATAGTGGTGATAGGGATGGATTGGTTGGCTAGGCTTAAGGCTGAGGTACTATGCCGTGAGAAGGTGGTACACATTCCATTAGAGAATGGAGGTGTGCTACGAGTACAAGGAGAAGGTGTGGAGAAGAAATCGAAATCCCTTAAGAGTTCGAAGTCTAGAGGACTCTAAGTGGGGGATATTTCGGTTGTGTGCGAGTTTTCGGACGTTTCCCCTGAGGATTTGTCTGGGTTACCGCCAATACGACAAGTGGAGTTTCATATTGAATTGATTCTTAGAAAGATGCCTACAGTAAAGGCTCCCTACTGATTGGCACCTACGGAGAGGTAGGAGTTGACTGCGCGGTTGAAAGGGCTCCGAGAGAAGGGGTCTATTCGGCATAGTCATTCTTCATGGGGAGCGCCTGTATTGATTGTAAGAAGGAAGATGGTTCGTTTAAGTTGTGTGATGATTATCGTGAGTTGAACAAGTTGACGGTGAAGAATCGATACCCTCTTCTTAGAATTGATGATCTGTTTGACCAGTTGCAAGGTGCGCGATTCTTTTCTAAGATAGACTTGCGATCTGGTTATCATCAATTGAGAGTCTACGAGGAGGATATTCTGAAGATGGTTTTAGGACTTGTTATGAGCACTTTGAGTTCACGGTTATGCCATTTGGGTTAACTATTGCACCCGCGGTGTTCATGGATTTGATGAATCGCGTGTGTAAGCCCTTTTTGGATAAGTTTGTGATTGTGTGCATCGACGATATGTTGATCTATTGAAGGACGAAGGAAGAGCATGGAGAACATTTGAGGGTGATACTTGGTTGTTGAGGAATGGGAAGTTGTGTGCCAAGTTTTCAAGATGTGAGTTTTGGTTACACGAGGTGCGATGTCTGAGACGTGTGGTGAGTAGTGAAGGTGCACATGTGGATCCTAGTAAGATTGAAGTGGTCAAGAATTGGAAGGCTCCTACGAAGCTTTCTGAGATACGCTCTTTCTTAGGATTGGTGGGATATTATAGGAGAACGAGAAGTATGTTGGAGAAGAGATCGGTAGAGGGCTCTTCAGTCGCTAAAGGATAGTGGTGTGGTACACCTATTCTAACGCTACCTGATGGGTCAGATGATTTTGTGGAGTATTAAGAGGTGTCGAATTAAGGTTTTGGGGGTGTGATAATGCAAATGGTAAAGGTGATAGCTTATGCATCCCGACAACTCAAGATCTATGAGAAGAATTATACCACTCATGATCTAGAGCTTGGTGTGATTGTATTTGCTCTCAAGAATTGGAGATGTTAATTGTATGGTGTGGAGAGTACTATTTTCGTTGATCATGAGAGATTTCAGCATATTCTTACTCTGAAGGAGCTGAATATGCGCAAAAAGAGAGATGGATGGAGCTGTCAAGCGATTATGATTGCGAGACACGCTATCATCCTAGAAAAGTGAACATGTTGGCTGATGTATTGAGTAGAAGGGAAAGGATTAAGCCTAGGGTGTGCGAGCTATGAGCATAACGTTGTAGTCAGGAAGTTAGAGCAAGATATTGGCGGAGCAAGAGGAAGCTCTCGAGGATGAGAACGCCATGGTTAAGATGTTGCGTATGTTAGATCAATAGACGGAGAGAAAGGAGGATGGTGGAACATGTAAGGAGAATGATTACGTAGTTTAGACCAGCTTATGGAAAGCAATGAGTATGGAGGATTGTATTTTGCGGACTAGTTGTTGGTTACACTGGAAGGAGGCATAAGGACATCAAGCATGTAAGGTATTTGATACATCCTAGAATGGATAAGACGTATCATTAACTTAGCAAGAGATGTATTGAGGAGCAAGTATGAGGAGGAATACAAGTGCCTTCGCAAGTATTTGATAAGCTTGAAGATGAAGGTTGATATCAATGAATGTGTTGGAGAGGTTGGTGTAGAAAAGGTAGAGAGTCGTGGAGTATCGCGGCAATCAGCTTATGCCGAGTTGAAATATTTGTCTTGCGATTGTGGTAAGTATTTTAAGGAGCTTTGAGAACGCGTATGTAGATGAGTACGACTGGTCATTCTTAAATGAATGGACTAAGTGAGCGTACAAATCAGGCGTTAGAGGGTGTGCTGAGAGCGGGAATAGGGTTGATGAGGGAGGAAGTTGGGGTATGCATATACCTTAGCTGAGTTCTCCTATAGCAACAATTAATATTATAGTACTGAGTATGTGTTGTTTGAGGAAGTGTGTGAAGGGAAGTGTATATCACTTGTTCTATGGGCATAAGTTGGAGTGAGCCAACAAATTTGTCCTAAACTAGAACAGGAGATTACGGTTAAGTTTTGCAGATTTAAGAAAGACTTAAGGCTGCAAGAGATCGCCATAAACCTTTTGGGGTTTAATGTTGGTGATTTCGGAGTGATGAAAGTGTATTTATGGAAAGGCGTTGTGCGTTATGATGAGAAAGGCAAGTTAACACCAAGATATGGAGGACCGTTTGAGATTTTGGAATGAAGTGGATTTGTGGCATGTCGGTTGAAATTGTCTGAGGAGTTGAGTAGTGTGCATGATACGTTTCACATATCTAATCTGAAAGAGTATTTGGCAGATGCTAGTTTGCATGTGCCATTAGATGTGATTAAGATTAACAGGACTCTTTGATTTTCGAGGAACCTGTGGAGGTTAGATGTGGGGATACCGTATATATACCGTGAGAGGTTGTTTGGATCGTTGGTGTGATTGATCGGCGTAGTGTATCCGTTATCGTGTATTGTTGGAGTATTAGGATGTTTTGATCGTGCGTATTCGGATATCTGGTTGGTTTATGTTTTGTGGTTCTTTCTCTATGATTTGTTTTATCATGGTAGAATCCCACATAGTCATGAGAATGAGTTATGATTTATGGTTTTATAGTGTGGTTTTATCCCGCTTTAATATCCATAAAATTTTTCTTGATGTTTTGATGAGGTGAGTTGAAAACTCGGGACGCGATTTCCCTAAGTGGGGGATAATGTAACAACCGTGATTTTAGCAGATCAGTTTGACTGATAGTCTCTAGTTGTTGTGTGTTGTTTGGTGTGATTATGTGTATTATGTGCTATGGATATGTATGAGATATGTAAGATTTGGATGTGATTTGCATGAGAACGATACTAAATCCCTTTGCTTGTGTGAGTGTGTTGTGGAAGTGGTGTGATTGAGAAATGATAATTTCACTTTTAGACGCCTTTGTGGTGTGGAAATGAAATTATAATATGTTTTGTGATTTTGCGTTTTTGAGTAACGAATCCTTGCTTAAGTGATTGAGCTTTGATGAGTTACAAGAGAGTCATTGTGATGAGTTGAGTTGTAAAGTGAGTCAAAATCTATTTATGGAAAGTTGGTTTTGAAAATGAGATGTTTTTACCGGTTGTCGGAAAATTAAGAATTATCGCGAATGGTGATAGGTTTTTGTGTATGCGTCCAATAAATATGAAAATTATGAGGTTTTGAAGGTAATAAAGAGATTTAATTAAAAAAATAATAAAAATATAAATATTAGTATGGGCGGCCGAATATAGGAGTTTTGGGGAAAGAAGGAAACCAAATTTGATACTAAAAACAACTCCTAGTATTAAGGAAACTCAGTCCAACTCAAACAAGCCCAACGCCTACCCTATATAACCAAACCAAACGACCCATAACCTAATTTTCTGCTATTTTGGTCGAAATTATGGAGGAGGGGAAGAAGAAAAATATTAGGGTTATTCCCTTGAAGCTAAAATCAAAGATTTGAGGTATAATTCTTAAGTATACATGTTTAATTGTATAATTATAACTTCAATTCATGTAATAATGATTATGGTGGAATTAGGGTTTGTAAGATATCTGAGATTTTAACATATAAACTATGTTAGGATCATTAATTAGTAATATTGAGGCGTATGGTAAAGAGATTAGAGGTTAAAACACGTTAATTCGGAAGTTAAAATCTGGACAGAAACATAGGTCTGTAAAGATACGAGTGCCTAGGATGGATGGTGAAGAGTTAGGTCACGAATTTTATGTCTAAATTTTAGTTTAATGAAAGAGCTTTTCAAAAAGTCCAACCACGACTTGTTTCGAGGTCTGGAAGTCGACCTTTTGATTTTTACGAGATAAGGTGTCAAAGCTGTTAAACCGGGACAGTTTTAGGGTAAAAGTTTTGGGTCCAAAGGTGGACTTAAAAGAGGTATTTTACTTAGATAAATATTTGGGATGAGGTTTAGGGTTATGTGAGACCCCTGGTAATTGGATTCGTGATAATAACTTGTGTAAGTATTTTTATAAAATCAAAACTTTTTGGTGTGCGTTCAGATCCGAATCTGGATGGTCCTTTGTGTTGATTTTATTGTGAGCAAATGGTGTATGTTGTTGATACATGGCCTCTGGATTAGCAAGTATGCTTATGAGGGACCATGGTGTATTTTTGGTGTGAGTGTTTGAGTCCGTTTTGAGGTGTTTTGATGAGGGTGAAAGTACCCTAAAATCTGTGTTTTGCTGAGTTTTATTTGTGCAAGGGATTTAGTAAGGTTTAAGTTTATGAATGTTGGGATGGAGTCTAGGAGATCTCTAGTGGGTCATATGAACCTTAGACTTCCATCATATGAATGTTGCATGGGTTGTAGCATCTAGCTTGACCATGCGTAACGTGTGTATATTTATGTTTTGATAGATTGTGATTGTAATTGTGATTGGAAGCTGCAGAGTTGAGGTGAGTTCATAGTCCCAACTTTTTACTTGTTTTTAAATTGGGATGAGAATGATGCTTGGTTTGAAAGTGTTTTGAGATTACTGTGATTATGTGTTTTAAATGAGCTTGGCTTTTAGTTTGTTATTATATGATGCTATGTGATATGGTTTCCGATTAGGCTAACTACCTAATTGATGATGTGGTTTCCGATTAAGTTAGCGACCTAATTGATGATGTGGTTTCCGATTAGGTTAGCGACCTAATTGATGATGTGGTTTCCGATTAGGAGGGTGCTTACCCTGTTGCTCGCGCATGCGACCTAATTGATGATGTGTTTCCGATTGGGTTAACGACCTAATTGATGACCTGTGTTTACGAGTAGGTTAGCCGACCTAATTGAGGTACACATGGTATGATATGTGCATGGTATGAATATGTCCATGGTATGATGTTTGATGGTATTGATAATATTGATGACATGTAGTAAGTATAGTAACGTTAACTATTTGCCTGGCTAAGTTTTTATGATCACAATAACCTGATGGATGTTGTTATGTGTCTAAACCTATGAATCTCACCCAACATTATGTTGACGTTTTTAAGCATCATTTTCAGGTGAGCATTCTAAGGATTAGATTGATGGAAGTGACTAGATGAGACCTTAGTTGCATTGAAGTGGTTCTCTGATGATGTTTGAAGATTGTGTTGTTGTGTTGGTACGGGTATTGTTATGACACCTTGTGTCTATACTTTGCTCTATTATATTGCATATAGTTTTCTCTATTAGACACCTGTGTTGTGATGATATCTATGAAGTGACATCCTCGCGATTCCGCCCTTTGGCGGGGTGTTACATTTATAACCTAGAAAACTCATTTGTTGATTTTCTAGAACTAGAAATTGTTCGTTTACGAACCTTTTCTTTCCCCTTTGGCCTTTGTTGGACTTCCATGTTCAAACTAGACTCATGTTGATGAAGAGAAGTGAGTCGAAAAATCTATGAATGATACAAGCTCCCGGCACTCTCTCGGTACATCTCTCTCTAAATTTCTCGACTAATAAACCCATTATTATATACTAATATATATATATATTATATATATATATTATATATATATATATATATATATATATATATATATATATATATATATTATATATATATATATATATATATATATATAATATATATATATATATTATATATATATATATATATATATATATATATATATATATTATATATATAATATATATATATATATATATATATATATATATATATGTGGGATCATGAAAAAAGTCACTTCGGTAGAAAAGTGAGAAAAGTGTATAAATCACCCCTCCTCTTCCCCTCCTTTTTTTCATTCCAAGTACAAGGGCCTATTTTTCATATCCTTCTTTTATAAAGGGGCTGTTTTGTAACTTTTCATCTTTTCCTACATTTTTGAACTGAAGGAGGGACTGCTAGTCTACTACTTGTTTTCTCAAATTTTTTTGTGTTGTTATTTTGTAAGCTAGATTTTAAACCTCGTAACTATTTTCTATTATGATTTTTAATCATCACACAAATATGCTAAACAATAAACTAAAACATGAAATATGCTAAACATGAAATACTAGAAATCAAACAATAAACTAAAACATGAAATATGCTAAACAAAAAATTTCCAATTCATGACATTGTAACTGATACAACATTGTATACTCAATAAAGTGCCTTCAATACACCTACAATATACCTCAATTTCATAACAAAATACACCTCGTAACTGTATTCTCATGCCTTTTAATCGGGTTGGAAGCAATCTTGATCACCAGCCTCTCGAGAGCAAGTTTGTTAACAACTTCAGCATCAAATCCCGAGCATGCCACTGAAGCAGAAAGATGAACTTTAGAGCACACGAGTTCAAGTTCCTGATGGTGGTGCTTACAAAGCTCGTTAGTAGTATATGAGGTGTCTAAACATGATGCGATCACAACAAACAGAACCGCATGGAATAAATGAATAATCAACCAAATTTAAGTTGGGGGTACCTATTTAGAGAGAGACTCAATTCGGAGCTGTATACATACTTTATACAGGTCATCACGATCAACTCCAATCTGACCTAACAAAGAAAAATTAAAGAAATAACAGGGAAAATTATTGTCTAGTAAAGTCCTAAAGGCGACTGTCGATGTTACACTCATATCTAATGTAGCATGCAATATATAAATACTAGTTCAAGACCGAAATAGACATGTTCAGATACATAGCATATGTGATCAACTCTCATTTATAATGAAAGAAATAAAATTATAGTGATAAGGGGATATTAAGTGAGGAAATACAACTTACCCCACAGAGGAATATAATCCATTTGTCGGAACCAGTAAAAGTGCCTCTTGATGCCTTAATGTAATGACGAATGTACTCAACATGACCATGGTGCAAAGCTCAAGTGACTGAATCCAACCAGTAAATTTTTTATTGGCAACGTTCCTGAAAATTAGCCACAAAAAAAAAAAAAAAAAAAAACAAAAAAAAAAAACAAAAAAAAACCAAAAAAAACAAAAAAAAAAACAAAAAAAGACAAAAAAAAACAAAAAAACAAAAAAAAAATACATAAGTAATACGTGAATGGTTGGACTTATCGATGTTGACGAATTGGATAAAGCCGTCGACCCTTCATGAGACGAGCTTATTTATTTATAAAGGCACTATCATATGACCTTTGACCGCTCATGGCTCTAGTAGTCTTAAGTATTACGTGTGATATTCATCAATCGTGATGCGTGCCATATGTAACTTAATGTGTTGTGATGTACGTGTTATATGATGTAGTATGTTTTGCTTGTGGCCAATTACGTCGAGGACTTGTCTCAAGGAATTCTTCACCCCCTCGATAGTCCAAACGATAGCCATAAAGTAATTAAGGAGTAACAACGATGTATTGTCATAAGAAAGAAAGGGGAATAAGGTATTTGGAAAATGTTAAACTGAACCATTGGGTAGTATTGGGCGTTACATTCGTTTTGAGTAATAGTATAACGGATAGCGTATATACGTCATTGAAGTAGGTTTTGTGCCGAGTCGATAGTCGCCTTGAAGTCTTTAGCCGATCTTTCTTTGTTATTCGTATTTGATTGCTTGCCGCTTTGAGTGAGTTATTAGCCCCAACTTTTTACTCGCATTTTGTTTTCGTTATGATTTCTAAATATGTTGGGGAGAAAATCATGCTACCCATTTTTGGATTCCTGCTTATAAATTGTTTTGCTATTGTGTAGACTAGATGAGGTGACGATGTAGTGTTGACCTAACTATGGGCGAAACCCTTGTTAGGAGTATGCACTACTACGGCCTAGTTCGGGGCAGTAATGGGTGGTTCCTTACTGTTAAGTGATCCTGGCTAGTGTACCGTCGAGATGTGGCCCGCTCACCTTAACCCTCCGCCTTCTAGAAAGGTGGTAAACTAAGTATGAGTATGATTGTGATGAATATGGTATTGTGATGAGTATTGTATGATTGTCTATGCCTGCCCCCTAGTCATGCACATAGCACTAATCCTTCAGGTCCCGTAAGTATTTTTGTATGATTAAACTCTATGAACTCACCAGCGAAAGCTGACTTTTAAGCATGTTTTCTCAGGTAATTGATGATTGCTTTTATGCGTGGACTTGGGTGAAGCTGGCTTCGGTGTGGTCTTTGGTTGAGAGATGATCGATAAACTCTGATAATAAATTGTGACCTATCTTAATACTTTTATTTGGGCCTATAAACCCTAAAGATCTTGATATTAAATGTAAACTTTAACTTTGATGTGTTGGTTTACGTTTATTGCTTATCTATGATCTTGTTATCTATACTTGCGACGGTATCATTCCCCGTAGCACCCCGAAAGTTAATAAGTCTTCCGCTGTACGATTTTGGGGGTGTTACAGATTGGTATCAGAGACAGGTTATAGAGAACTAGGTTTTAGATAAACCTAAACTATAACCATTTTCTTAAAAATCGATCCTCGACCAACGCCTTCCGAGCTGCCAAGCCGAAGTCCTTCTAATGAGATAAGTATTGAGTAATATGAGTATTAAGTAATATGAGTATGCATGAGTATTGCCGTATGATTGAATTGAGTATGAAGTATGCGTTGATATAGTATGCGAGTATTGGATTTTAGTAACTTGATGATTTGAGTAGTATGCGGGTTTGATTTTATACTCGACTAGAGTAATGCGGGTTTTGACTATAGTATTTTGAACGAGATTGATTTTAGTACGACGTTTTTGAATTTGCGCTTGTGTGCGTTTGATTCATTTTGAAACTCTTACACCTATCCCTACACCGTTGTCACAGACATGCCTTCGCCTAGTATTGACGTTGTTGAGAGTATTCTTGTTGATGTTTCTGAGCGTGTCCGTGATAGACTTCGGGCTCAGATTCTTCCGGATCAGGATGATCCATACATGATTGTTCAGCATTCTGCTATTGCTTCATCATCGGCCACCCCAGGCCCACAGGTTTCACCTACTCCACCTATTGATCATTCCAGCTCTTCGAGACAGCTTACCCTACACCAGGTTTTGGCACGAGCTTCTACTTTGCGACCTCCATATCGCACTACAGCTCGCATGTCGGTACGATCTCCACCCCCACCTATTCAGATTTCTACCCATTCTCTTTCATCATCATCACCTACTTCCCACTTGTGTCGACGTGCTCGATCACCTACTTCATCACCTATTGGTTCACCCTCTCAGAGACGTAGACGTAGTGAGTCGTATTCTGAGGAGGAGGAGAGTGATCCATCTGAGGATGAGGAGAGTGATCCATCTGAGGATGAGGATGATGAGGATGTTGGTATGGACCCTCCCGAGGAGGAGGAGGATGTTGGTATGGACCCTCCCGAGGAGGAGGAGGAGGATGTTGTCCTGGATGATGCTCTTGTAGTGGCCCAGAGTCCAGCCCACTCTGAGGAGCCAGATTTACCACCTTTGTCACCCCTACCTTTCGTTCCTGCACCACCCGTTGAGATGGACGTGCCCCCACTCTCACCTGGGTCGGAGGTGCCATCAGTTGTGTCGTCCGAGGCGGCTGAGCATGGAGAGATCGGACGTATCTGGGAGAGATTATTGGCACATGGGACTAGGATTAGGGAGTTGGCTGTGCGTTTGGGGGATGAGACGGAGATGTCACTTGATGACTTGAGAGGAGATATGGCGTATGTGTTGGGTAGGATTCGAGAGCTGAGGACTGGTATGTTGAGTATGAGAGAGCAGATGGATGATCTACAGAGAGGTTTCCTGACTGCTAGAGATGCAGATAGGAAACTCTGGGAGAGAGTTACCGTTCTCGAGAGAGAGGTCGTGGACCTCAAGAGAGATCGGAGTTCCCAGAGTGTGGAGATATCATCTATGTGGAGAGAGATCAGGAGCCTTCAGGATGAGCTCCGTAAGATGCGACAGACTCGTGGTTGAGATGTTTGGTTGTGGTAGATGTGTGTTCAGTATCAGTATCGTTATGTAGTATTCGTATCAGTATCGTATTGTTTCGTATCGTATCGTACCTTTGAGCTTGTACTTGTTATCTCATCGTATTGGGAACGATGTATTCTCTTTTCAGTATGAATGGAAGTACTTTTCGTATTCGTATCGTATTTATTCTTTGGGTCATAGCGTATATGTGATTGGTGTTCCATTGATGTTCTTTCGGACGTTGTGCATATGTTGTGGGAATCTTATAGTAATTTGTATCGTGATTCAGATTGATGGCCCGACGTAATCCGGTCCGAGCTGCTCGAGCTAGCCCAGCAGTGGCTACTCCTGCGCGTAGAGGACGACGTCCTCGACAGAATGTTGAAACTCCCACTCCTGACCTGCACGACACCACCAATCACAATGCCCAAACCCCTCCTGTTGAAGTTCAAGCAGACAATGGTCCCTTTCCGACTAACCCTCCTACTGTTGATCAAGAGATGATCAATCAGCTAGTGAATCAGCGTGTTGCCGAGTTGTTAGCGGAATCGAATCATTCCAACAACACTAATGAGATTCCTCGACCTATCCGAACTCCCGGCTGTAGCTACATGGAATTTCGTGCATGTGGTCCTAGTGAGTTTTGTGGTACTGAAGGAGTTGTGTATCTTGTGAGATGGATTGAGAAGACTGAATCGGTGTTTACCGTGAGTAACTGTGCTGAAGAGATGAAAGTGAAGTATTCGGCGTTTACGTTTAAGGACGAAGCGTTGACTTGGTGGAATAACTATCGTAAGTCTGTTGGAGATGAGATTGCGTATGCTATGACTTGGGAGCAATTTAAGGAGTTGTTGGTTAAGACTTATTGCCCCAGGAATGAAGTTAAGAAACTGGAGATTGANGTGTTTACCGTGAGTAACTGTGCTGAAGAGATGAAAGTGAAGTATTCGGCGTTTACGTTTAAGGACGAAGCGTTGACTTGGTGGAATAACTATCGTAAGTCTGTTGGAGATGAGATTGCGTATGCTATGACTTGGGAGCAATTTAAGGAGTTGTTGGTTAAGACTTATTGCCCCAGGAATGAAGTTAAGAAACTGGAGATTGAGTTTTGGAACCATAAGGCTAAAGGCTATGATATGGCGACTTACAATCGTCGATATCGAGAGTTGTCCTTGCTATGCCCAGAAATGGTTAAAACTGAGGCTCTCAGGATTGAGCGTTACACTGATGGACTACCTTTGGCTGTGAGGAATGATGTGATTGCCTCAAGGCCTACATCGCAGCAAGAGGCTATGTCCTTAGCGCAAAGTTTGGTTGATTCCATAGTGTTGGAGAACGCTGAGAAAGGAAAGAAAGATAAGAGGAAGAGGAATGATCATGCTAAGGGAAATGAGAGGCCTAGCAAGCGTCAAGAGACTGCTAAGGCTTATGCTATGAACCAAGGAGAGAAGAAGAGTACTGGAGGAAACAAGCCGTTGTGTAAGAAGTGCAACCGCCATCATAATGGAATTTGTGGCGTGATATGCAACAAGTGTTTGAAGCCTGGTCACTATGCTAAGGAGTGTAGATCCCGACCCTTGGCTATGGTTCAAGCTCCACCTGAGTTAGAGTGGAAGGCGAACATTACTTGTTTTGGATGTGGCAAGAAAGGACATTTCAAGAATGAGTGCCCAGAAATGAAGAGGATTGGTAATGGCGAGAATGGAGGTAATCGAGGGTATCGAGGTAATGGAGACATGGGGTATCACCAAGGAACTGGCGGGAATCGTGGAATGCAAACTATCGAGGCTCCGCCCGTGCGAGTGGAAGCAGCTCAAGCAAGGGTGTACGCGGTTGGTAGAGATGTCAAGGAGGATCCTAACGTCGTTACGGGTACGTTCCTTCTTAACAACCGCTATGCTTCCATACTCTTTGATACGGGTGCTGATAGAAGTTTTGTGTCCATTACATTTATGCCTCTACTAGGAAAGACCCCGATGCCTCTAGGAACTGGCTATGACGTAGAATTAGCCAATGGGAATATTGAGAGAATAGGCACTATTATTCGAGGATGCACGTTGAACTTCCTTAACCGCCCTTTTAATATTGACCTGTTGCCGGTCACGTTAGGAAGTTTCGATGTCATTATTGGTATGGACTGGTTGTCTAAGTATCATGCGAGTATTATATGCGATGAGAAGATTGTGCGAGTGCCGTATGGTAAGAAGATATTGAGTATACAAGGAGATCGAGGCGACCGTGGAAACCACACCCGGTTGGGCGTCATCTCTTGTACTAAGATCCCAAAACTAGTCGAAAAAGGTTGTTACCTTTTCTTGGCTCAAGTTTCTGATAAGAAAGGAGAAGAGAAAGAGAAGAAAGGGAATAGTATTGAGGATGTGCCTGTTGTTAGAGAATTTCCGGATGTATTTCCCGATGACTTGCCAGGACTCCCTCCTGCGAGACAAGTTGAGTTCCAGATTGAGTTGATGCCGGGCGCCGCACCCATAGCTCGCGCACCCTATCGGCTCGCTCCTTCTGAATTGGAAGAGTTGTCGAAGCAACTGACGGAGTTGACCGACAAAGGATTCATAAGACCGAGTTCTTCACCTTGGGGAGCTCCGGTGTTGTTCGTGAAGAAGAAAGACGGATCGTTTCGGATGTGTATCGATTACCGAGAACTGAATAAGCTTACGGTTAAGAATCGATATCCTTTGCCTAGGATCGATGACCTATTCGATCAGCTTCAAGGTTCAAGCATATACTCGAAGATAGATCTGAGATCAGGATATCATCAGCTTAGGGTCCGAGAGGAGGATATTCCTAAGACTGCATTTAGGACTCGTTATGGACATTATGAGTTCCAAGTGATGCCGTTTGGTTTAACCAACGCACCTGCAGTATTTATGGATCTTATGAACCGTGTGTGTAAGCCGTACTTGGATAAGTTTGTGATAGTATTCATTGACGACATTTTGATATACTCCAAGAGTAAGGAGGAACATGAAGAGCATTTGAGGCTCATACTGGAATTGCTAAGAAGAGAGCAATTGTATGCCAAATTCTCTAAGTGCGAATTTTGGATTCCAAAAGTGCAATTCTTGGGTCACGTGATTGATAAAGACGGGGTACATGTAGATCCCGCAAAGATTGAGGCTATTAGAGAATGGAATGCTCCGACTAACCCATCGGAAGTACGTCAATTCTTAGGGTTAGCTGGTTATTATAGGAGATTCATCGAGGGATTCTCTAAGATAGCCAAGTCGCTAACTAAGTTGACTCAGAAAGATGTTAAGTACGAATGGGGAGACAAGGAAGAGAAAGCCTTTCAACTATTGAAAGAGAAATTGTGTAGTGCACCTATATTAGCCCTACCTGAAGGTAGTGAAGACTTTGTCGTGTATTGCGACGCTTCACACAAAGGTTTGGGAGCTGTGTTGATGCAACGCGGGAAGGTAATTGCTTATGCTTCTAGACAGCTTAAGAAGCACGAGAAGAATTACACCACGCATGACCTAGAGTTGGGTGCCGTAGTGTTTGCTCTTCGGATTTGGAGACACTATTTGTATGGTACTAAGTGTGTAGTATTTACTGACCATAAGAGTTTACAGCATATCTTGGATCAGAAAGAGTTGAATATGAGACAGCGTCGATGGGTAGAGTTACTAAGCGATTATGATTGCGAAATCCGCTATCATCCCGGGAAAGCCAACGTAGTGGTAGATGCCCTAAGCCGGAAAGAGAGAATTCCGCCGTTGAGAGTGAGATCCCTGGGTATGACGATTAACTCCCCACTCCCGTCTCAGATATTAGCTGCTCAAGCTGAAGCATTGAAAGCAGAGAATAAACCTGCCGAGAACATCTATGGGATGGCAGAAAACAAGAATGGATTTGTAAAACGTAAAGATGGAACTTTATGTTATGGAGATAGAAGTTGGATACCCTTATATGGAGGAATACGTGAGTTGATTATGCATGAGTCGCATAAGTCAAAGTACTCCATCCATCCAGGTGCTGATAAGATGTATCATGATTTGAAGAGGTTATACTGGTGGCCGAACATGAAGGCTGACATAGCTATGTATGTTAGTAAGTGTTTAACATGTTCTAGAGTTAAGGCCGAACACCAGAAACCATCAGGACTGTTGACTCAACCTGAATTACCCGTTTGGAAATGGGAAAGGATTACTATGGACTTTATTACTAAGTTACCGAAGACGGTTAATGGTTGTGACGCAATTTGGGTAATTGTGGATCGACTAACGAAGTCTGCTCACTTTCTTGCGATTAGCGAAAGTGATAGTATTGATAAGCTTGCGAGATTGTATGTGAAAGAGATTGTTGCTCGTCATGGTGTGCCTATATCGATTATTTCGGATCGTGATAGCCGTTTTACTTCAGCTTTTTGGCAATCGCTCCAAGCAGCGTTGGGGACGAGACTTGATATGAGTACTGCGTATCACCCCCAAACCGATGGTCAAAGTGAGAGGACTATTCAAACGCTGGAGGATATGCTTCGAGCTTGTGTGATAGATTTCGGAAAAGGCTGGGAGAAGTACTTACCCTTAGCCGAGTTTTCGTATAACAATAGCTATCATACTAGTATTAAGGCCGCACCATTTGAGGCGTTGTATGGCCGTAAGTGTCGTTCGCCCGTTTGTTGGGCAGAAGTTGGCGAGAGTCAGCTGACTGGTCCTGAACTTATTCAGGAGACCACTGAGAAGATTATTCAGATTCGTGAACGTTTGCAGACGGCACGAGACCGTCAGAAGAGTTATGCCGATGAAAGGCGAAAACCCCTAGAATTCCAAGTCGGAGATCGAGTAATGTTGAAAGTCTCTCCGTGGAAGGGTGTTATTCGTTTTGGTAAACGTGGAAAGCTCAAACCTCGTTACGTAGGTCCGTTTAAGATCCTAGAGCGGATTGGACCGGTAGCCTATCGGTTGGAGTTGCCACAGGATTTGAGTTGTGTTCATGATGTATTTCATGTGAGTAATTTGAAGAAGTGTCTTTCGGATGAGAACGTAAGTATTCCTGTGAAAGAGATTCGTGTGGATGAAAGATTGAATTTTGTGGAAGAACCGATTGAGATTGTTGATCGTGAGATCAAGCGTTTGAAACGTAGTAGGATTCCGCTCGTGAAGGTTCGTTGGAACTCACGTCATGGATCGGAATTCACATGGGAGCGTGAAGACGAATTCTTGAGGAAGTATCCTCATCTCTTTACGCCATCGTATTCGGGAATTTCCAAGTGAAACCCGGGACGGGTTTCTTCTGAGGCTGGGAGGCTGTGACAACTGGTAAATTTGGGTGTACTTTTAAAAACTACCGCATTACTATTTTTACAAACCCGAGTATTGAAGTAAAATGATTTTGAGTAATCTTGGAAAATTTGGATTTGAACGTGGAAAGTATAGTAAAACGTAATCATTTTGAGTAATTATTAGGCTATTTGAGTACTTCGCGTTAGGCACTATTCGACTATGGCACTAGGAAACCTATGAGAACGAGTATTGACGAGTATTGATAAGTATTGACGAGTAATAAAAAGTATTGGGAAAATTTTGGTTTTGAAGTATTTAACGAATAAAAGTATGGTCTCGTATTTAGTTTGGTGTGCCGGGAATGGTGGAATAAAGAAAAATGATTTTTATTTATTTATTTAAGTATTTTGGAGTCGAGAAAATATTTTATAAATGAAATGTGGGTGACTAAAATGATTTTCGGAAGCGACCGAGAGTGACCGAGAGCTTATATAAGCCTCAAAATAAAACTTTTGGAAGAGAATGAAAGAAATAAAAGTTGGGGACTCCTTTTTCTAACTAGTTCACTTGTTTTGTAACTACAAGGGCCAAAGTTGCCACAAACCTCAAATATTTTGTTATAACAATATAGATGGATCAAACATTTCATTTATTCACAAGCCCCAAAATTTTCTTCTTCTTCCTCCCTTGTTCTTGAGCTCGACCGAAACCCCAACACACCCCAAACTTCATTTTCAATCTAATTAAACTATACCAAAACACTCCAAATTCAATTCCCCATCTCCTAGTGTGCACCAAACGCGACAAAAACGATTTTGAAAACCCACTTTGAATCCATATGCGACCAAAAGTGAGAGACCAAGTGTTTTGATTGTTCCTAGTACAAAGTTTTGAAGATTTAAGGTGAGAAAAGGTAAGGTTTTATATGGTTGACTTTTGGTTGGTCAAACCATACGATTTTAATCATTTTGGGTTATAAAAATTAGTGGGTTTTGATGTTTTAATACATTTTGGTTAATAAAAACATGAAGGAAACATGTTTGGTATCATTTGGAGGTGTTTGGATTTTGAATTCGTGGTCAAACGTGGGGTTTGACCCACGACCCATATGTGTTTTATTGTTTTGACCCATTTTGATGATATTAGTTGTTGGGTTATGTTCCTAGTATGCTTTAGTAGTGATTTGGTAATGATTGGAACGTTTTTGGTAAGCCTAGTATGCGTTTGATGTATGTGTCGAGCCACTTGAGCCCATGGCCGAGTGTATGGCTCGTTTCCCAAGGCTAGTCGTGGCCTAGAGGGCACGGGTTAGTCCTTGTGGTTGATTTGTGATCGTTTTCTTGATACGTGTATAGTTTAGTAGCATGTTGTGACGCGTTATGTGTTTTGGCGACGTAAATGGTGAAATGTGATATAGTGTCGAAACATACACTTGAAAGTGGTAAAAATGGTTAAGTGTCAGAAAACATTGGTAAAACGTGTAATGGTGTAACTAGTATGCTTGTGTTATGTGATATGTGATTTATGTGAAGTTTGTGTAAACGTGGAAGTAAAAATGGGATAATATGCATATTTGGTAACGGTAAAACATATATTATGTGTAGATGAGTATTTGATCGTTATGTGGATTATTTGGTGAAATACGTGGTTATGTGCATGTATATACTCATTGTGACTAACGTTTGTTATCTTGTGTTTGGTATTTAAACTCCGGAGTTATAAGGTTGAAAACTTGTAGTGGAATGGAGATAGGATTAGTACGAGTGTCGTAGACGACCTCGCATGCTTTGGTGTTGAGGAGTATATTGGACATGGGACTTATTTATTTTGTGATGTTTATTAATTGACGCACGTTAATGTCATCTTGACTTTTTAGTCTCGGTTGACTTTGACTATGCCGTTTACAATGGACTTTTGGACTTTGAGTGGTTATGTGAACGAGAGGTCATGACTCGGACACATGGACTTGAATAAGTAATGATTCGTTAAAACTCGTTTATTCTAAAACTTAAATATTAAATAAGTTATATGTGTATATATGTATATATATATGCTAGCACATATATATATATATATGTACATATATCAACTTATGTAATAACTAAGTAAAAGTAATAAACGAATAAAAATAATAACGCTACGATAAATATTAATCGCAAACATTAATATTTATTAACGCCTTATTACAACATAATTAACGAATAAGAACCGTAAATGAATGAAGTATTTGGACGTACGGATCTTAATAGATCCCGAAAAGCAAATAATTCCTTCATGGACTATTAAATATTCGAGTACATGATATAACTAATCTCAAACCAACGTTGTCGAGTAATATGTGATTTGACCCATTGTAGTCAAGCTCGGATTGACTTAACGTTAATAAGTCGTGTAGTATTATCGTTGGACTTATTGGGCTGACGAGTCCAATAAGGGCCCAATAGTAATAATATGTCACTGTATTGGCGAGAACTCCATCCTATAACTTGCATGTACGTGATGTAACTTAGTAAATACATAAGTAATACGTGAATGGTTGGACTTATCGAGTTGACGAATTGGATAAGCCGTCGACCCTTCATGAGACGACTTATTTATTTATAAAGGCATATCATATGACCTTGACCGCTATGTGCTCTATGTTTTAGTACGTGTGTATTATGTGAATGCGTGCTATGTGAACTTATGTGTTGTGAGTACGTGTTATATGAGTAGTATGTTTGGCTTGTGGCCAATACGTCGAGACTTTGTCTCAAGAATCTTCACCTCGATACCAAACGATACCAAAATGGAATAAAGTAACAACGAGTATTTTCAAAGAAAGAAAGGAAAAGTATTTGGAAAAGTAAACGAAACCCATTGGGAGTATTGGGCGTACATTCGTTTTGAGTAATAGTATTAAACGGAAGTATATACGTATGAATAGGTTGTGCCGAGTCGATAGTCACCGTGAAGTCTTAGCCGCATCTTCTTTGCTTATTCGTATTTGATTGCTTGCCGCTTTGAGGTGAGTTTATAGCCCCACTTTTACTCGCATTTTGTTTTTGTATGATTTCTAAAATTGGGGGAGAAAACATGCTACCCATTTTTGGACCTGCTATAAATTGTTTTGCTATTGTGTAGACTAGGATAGGTTAGACGAGTAGTTGTTGACCTAACTATGGGCGAAACCCTTGTTAGGAGTATGCACTACTACGGCCTAGTTCGGGGCAGTAATGGGTGGTTCCTTACTGTTAAGTGATCCTGGCTAGTGTACCGTCGAGATGTGGCCCGCTCACCTTAACCCTCCGCCTTCTAGAAAGGTGGTAAACTAAGTATGAGTATGATTGTGATGAATATGGTATTGTGATGAGTATTGTATGATTGTCTATGCCTGCCCCCTAGTCATGCACATAGCACTAATCCTTCAGGTCCCGTAAGTATTTTTGTATGATTAAACTCTATGAACTCACCAGCGAAAGCTGACTTTTAAGCATGTTTTCTCAGGTAATTGATGATTGCTTTTATGCGTGGACTTGGGTGAAGCTGGCTTCGGTGTGGTCTTTGGTTGAGAGATGATCGATAAACTCTGATAATAAATTGTGACCTATCTTAATACTTTTATTTGGGCCTATAAACCCTAAAGATCTTGATATTAAATGTAAACTTTAACTTTGATGTGTTGGTTTACGTTTATTGCTTATCTATGATCTTGTTATCTATACTTGCGACGGTATCATTCCCCGTAGCACCCCGAAAGTTAATAAGTCTTCCGCTGTACGATTTTGGGGGTGTTACAATTAAAATTAAAATTCATACAATAATCCTTTATCCAAATACTAATCACAAATGGGCATGAAACTTTCAGATTTACGAAGACCCATCTTTTCTATAAGCCCAAATAGCTTAGTACCGGCTAAGGCCTTCGTCAACGGATCTGCTAAGTTATCATCTGTGTGAACTTTGAGTAAATCGATCTCTCCAATATCCACTTGCTCTCGCACATAGTGATATTTGATCGGGAAATGTCTGGTTCCTCTCATGAGTCCAGGCTCATGAGCAAATGTGATTGCAGCAGAATTGTCGCAATACATTTTAATAGGTTGTTGAATCGACGGCATAACTCCAAGGCCCGATACAAACTTCCTAATCCAAACAGCTTCCATTGCAGCTTCTGAAGCAGCTATATACTCACTTTCTGCAGCAGACATCGCCAATGTACTCTGCTTCTTGCTCCTCCAATCCACAGCTCCTCCATTAATGACAAAGACATAACCCGTCTGAGACTTTGTATCATCCTTATCACTTTTCCATGAGGCATCGCAGTAACCTGTAACATCAAGTTCTGCATTTGGATTTGGATCACCCCCATAAACCAAGAATGTATCTTTAGTAGCCCTAAGGTACTTAAGAATATTCTTCACAGCAGTCCAGTGAGCATCTCCTGGATTTTGCTGATATCGACTGGTAATGTTTTGAGCAAATGACACATCAGGTCTTGTGCTTTTAGCCGCATACATTATAGATCCCACAGCCGAAGCATAAGGGACTCTCTTCATGCGCTCCACCTCAGCAGGTGTAGAAGCACCAAGTTTGCTACTTAAACCATGTTGTTCTTGCATTGGCAAATATCCTTTCTTAGAATTCTGCATATTGAATCTCTTCAATATTTTGTCAATGTAAGCACTTTGGTTTAATCCAATTAATCGCCTAGATCTATCTCTATAGATCCTGATTCCCAGAATAAATGCAGCTTCCCCTAAATCTTTCATAGAAAAGCATTTTCCAATATATGCCTTGACCTCAAGCAAACTTGGAATATCTTTTCCCATGATCAATATGTCATCGACATATAAAATAAGGAAAATTACATTACTCCCACTAGCTTTGCGGTATACACATGGCTCATCAAGATTTTGAGTAAATCCAAATCTTTTGATTTCCTCATCAAATCTTTTATTCCATTGCCGTGATGCCTGCTTCAATCCATAAATGGATTTGTTAAGTTTGCATACACGGTTTGGAAATTCTGGATTAACATATCCTTCTGGTTGTTTCATATAGATGTCTTCATCTAAATAACCATTCAAGAAGGTTGTTTTAACATCCATTTGCCAAATCTCATAGTCATAGTACGCAGCTATGGCTATAAGAATCCTAATGGCTCTGATATCGGCTACAGTAGAAAAGGTTTCTTCGTAGTCAATACCAAACGTTTGAGTATACCCTTGAGCTACCAAACGCTCCTTATAGGTGTGTACAATGCCATCCATGTCCGTTTTTAACTTATATAGCCACTTACTCCCAACTACCTTGGCACCAGGAGGAAGGTCTACTTCAGTCCAAACATTATTATCATGCATGGATTGCATTTCCCCATCCATAGCACCCTGCCATTTAGCCTTTTCAGGACTTTTCATACAGCTTTATAACTAGTAGGTTCATTAAGATCCCCTAGTATACTTTGATCACACTCTACATTAAGGCTATGTTTGGCGCGGAGCTTTTTGGAGCTTTTTTGGTTAATGAGCGGTGAGAATGAGCTTTTTTATTTTTGATGTTCGTTTGGTAAGAGTGAAATGAGTTGTAGCAATTTTTTAGGAGAGCTTTTTTCCCAATGCTTCCTTTTGAAGCTTTGGAAATTTACAAGAGCTTTTTTATATTCAATGACTAAAATACCCCTACCTCATCCCTAATAAAAATCCTATATATCCTTTTACGTCATTTTACATATATATATAAATACAGCTACAGCTATATTACCAAACGTTTTTATTTAAAAAACAGCTACTGCTCACGGCTACTGCTCACGGCTACTGCTCACAGCTACTGCTCACTGCTACTGCTCCTTTTACCAAACACAGCCTTAAGACAGAGTCTATCAGGTGCTTTGGCTTTCGTACTCCTTTCGGATCTACGAACGGGAACCACTTCAACTTCTGGTGGAGGACCCAGACTATCTGGTTCTTCAGGAAGTTGTCTAGTCTCAACAGAAGGTGATGCATCATCCTGACCATCTTCCAGGTCAAACACCCTCCCACTGAATTCTTGAGATAGGAATTCTTTTTCAAGAAAATCTCCATATCTAGCAACGAATACTTTATTTTCTGGGGGGGTAATAGAAATAGTAACCCATTGTTTCCTTTGGGTATCCTATAAAGATGCACTTCACAGATCTTTGTTGGAGTTTATCATTATGAGATGGAATAATGATGCTAATATGAGATGTCCTTTGTGCAAAAACTGTCCTGATTCACATGATCATCTCTTTTTCCAGTGTCAGTACTCTAAAAGTGTTTGGAAAGAATTTCAAAGTATGAAAGCTCTGGAGCAAGTTCCAACTTTATGGAAAGAATTTCAAAGTATGAGAAAGATGGTGACTTCATTTGCCTCAGCTTGGTTTTGCTTCAAAAAGTCATAGATTTGATCATAATCCACCTGATGGAGATTCTTTGTTTGGTTGACAATTGTGACAAATCGACCTCATTCTTCTGGTAGGTTGTTGACGAACTTAATGTTTGTCAACAATTGGTCGTGGTTCCAACTTGTTTCTGATCAGCTCATTCATCAAGGTACAAAACCTGGTGTAGTATGATTCAATCTGTTCACCTGCTGTAGACGTGAAGTTCTCCCATTCTGTTAGAAGCTTGTTCTCAACATCTTGTTGTCCAATTTCCGTTCCATGACAAAGTCTTCTAACTCGTTCCCACATAGCATGAGCTGTTTGACAACTGTCGACTGCAGCAAAGATCTCACGAGGTAAACCAAGTTGAATGAGATGCATTGCCATATCATCTGCTTTAATCTGTTTCCAGTCTTCAGCTGTGTAGTCATCCTCTTTTTGGATACGATAGAATGGTTGAGTAGGAGGTGTTCCATCTGGATTTCCCGGATCAAGGATTTCTTTTGGCTGGAATGGACCATGTTCAATGGATTTGATCATGAGTTTACCATCATCTTTGGTTTTGATGTAGCGAAGCATACGGCTTGTCCATGGGAGATAACCACCTTTTTCAAGCATAGGAGGTCGGTTTTCTGCACCGGCAGCATGAATATCTTGTTGAGTTGCCATTGATTCAGTGATGATTTGATAAAGTTGATCTAGGATCGTTCCAACGAAATAGGAGTAGAGTTTGGTGTTAGGTTTGTGTTGAAAATCGGGTCTAAAAACTTGTAACCTCAATAACTTCTGCTCGGAGAGGATTTAGACCTTGAAGGTTGGGTTGAATGATCTTTAGATGATTCAACGTGCTGTTCTCCTCGATCTCACGGACGTTTTGACAGGTATTTCGTCCAAAACGGAGTTACGGATCAAAAGTTATAGCCATTTGAAGTTTAGTAGTCAAAAATCAACCAAATTCCCAAGTTTTCGAAAAAATCCAACTGTTCTCGATAAATTACCAAAGTTCTCGATAAATGACCCAAGTTCTCGATAAGATCCAAGGTTCTCGATAAGATGCAAGTTTCTCGATAAAGTGCAAGTTTCTCGATAAAGTGCAAGTTTCTCGATAAAGTGAAGACAAGTTATCGAGATCTTTGTCTTTGATGAGATAGAGTATGTTTTCGACAAAGTTGAAAATAATTTCGATAAATTCACTGGATTTCGAAAACAATGTGTGATTTCGAAACTTGTGTGAAGATCTCGATAATTTTCAAGATTTCGATAACAAATTACCAAGTTTCGAGATTATACAATAACGAAACAATCCGCCAAGTCGAAGTGTTTTCTTTCTTATACAAGAGAGAAAAGCACTGAGTAATCAACGAAAACACCAAAGAAGCTCGTATGAAGGATCTCAATAAATTAGGGTATTAGTTTCTCGATAAAAGGTACAAAGTTGGCAGATTTTTGATAGGCACGGAGGGCATAAGGTGGTATTTTGTAAAAATTTGGTCCGTTTTCAAAAATGTAGTTATAGTCCAATGTCTGAAAGACACTTGGTTCGCTATAACCAAAGCTCTGATGCCATTCTGTAACACCCCCAAAATTTAACCATGACAGCGGAAGACTTTTATAATTTACAGCGGAAGACTTTTTGGGTGTTACTTAGAGGATCTTTTCACAAACACAGAAACAACACAAAGTGATGCTTAAAAGTTTACTTTATTTCAAAATACCAATACAATGAATGATTCAAGGTTTAACAACGAGTTTATTAGAAATGTATCCAAAACATTTGTTTTAGCCCATGCTGGTTTACAAGCCCACTCCGTGCCTTCAAGATCCTTCATGTCTATAACCTGAGATAAACATGCTAAAAGTCAACATAAAGTTGAGTGATATTCATAGGTTTGAAAGTTAAACAGTTGAACACAAGATATAGTTAGTTATTGCAAACGCATGCTATCAAGCAAGTTGAAAGTAGTTCATATCTGTTATTGCATTAAGCTCATGAAACGCAACGATTAGACAAGCATCATAAATAATAATGATGAGATAATAAGTATGCCCCCAAGATAGGTTTTTGTCAGTTACCTATGTCAACAAAAATAATGTGCGTTCGGTGGCTTTCCTCTAGCAAACCAAACGGGGATTGTCGGCCCCAAATAGATCTATTCACAGTTATTTACGTTCACTCGCAAGTGATTAAGGTTCATGATCGAGGGACTTTTGACAAAAGTTACTTAAGAAATAACAACAGTTTAACAGATATATCAAAGTCATATAAAATGCTTGTGTTCGGTTTTATAAGCATGTATCTCCCCACATAAAACAGTTAAAGAGTGGGCTATGAACTCACCTTAGTAGCACAGTAGATGTAGTGGTATCGTTAAACTCAACGATGCTAGGAAACGGCTTCACACACAACCTAAAATATAATGCAAGTTTCAGTTCGATAGTCTAAGTCCAGTTTTATCGCGAATATTAGTTATTACGAACAAATCTTGTGTTTGTTAATGCTTCAAGTTCAAAAGTAAAGTTATATATAAATATAACTTTGTAAGTATAGTGATCGATAATTGTCGAAAAATCATTATAATAGTTATCTCGTTATAAATAGAACTCGTGTTCGTTTAAATGTTTAAAGTTTAAAAGTAAAGTTATATATGAATATAACTTATGAGTACATTTATCGACGTTTGATGAAATGTTTCCATGATTAAGTACATGATCTATTTGTGATGAAGAAACAAGTTACGTATTTTATATAACGTTATTATTATTTATATAACGTATTAATATAACGTATATATGTAAATTTACCTCGTTCTTAAGTCTCGTAATCACGTTAAACAATATTATTTTTATAAAATAATATTTACTGAAAATAATCCTTCAAGTTTCATCAATTTACACTTTTAATCCTTAACGAATATATTTTTCACCGTTAGTCCAAAGTTAACGATCGTTACAAATTAAGTCCAAATAATATCAAATTTTACATTTTATAACTCCTAGTATCATTTTTAACAAATTAGAACTCATATTTTCAGATTTCACAGATTTACACCACAAGTTTAAAAAACTTTGCAATTTTAGTCCTCGGTTAGTCAAATTTTGCAAAATAAGTCCAAATTTCACCAAATTCAAGGTTTTACATTTTTATCATTCCAATAAGCTCAGGGTATTCCCAGGAGCTTATTGGACCAGCTTATAAGCTTATAGAAGCTTATTTTTGCTTAATGGGCCTTAACGAATACATATTAAGGCCCATTAACAATTTATGATCCAATGGGCTTTCAAAAGTTTTGGGCCTGGACTTGGGCTCAATTTTAGAGTATAAAAACATTACTGAATGGCTTATGGGACCAGCTTATCACAAAAGCTTATTGGGCCTTTAAGTCCTTTTTGTTAACTTATAAAAGTTTTTGAAAACAGTTTTTGTTCAATCAAATGAGCCTTAGAAATTAGCTTAAACGAGCTCATTAGGTCAAGTTATTTATGTTTCCTGATTGCTAGTAGTGTCGAGAATGAGGTCATGTAATAAAACGTGGGTGTTGTGTTTCTAGATTCGAATTACAAGGGCCAAACTAAACGTGTCTTGTCAGTTTCCGAAAACAGTTTCATGGGCAGAAATATTCTAAGTGTTGGACATTTTCGAAACTGGTTCAAGTGTCTTCAAAACGTGTCTAGTTCATTATGTAAACGTTATTTTTAGTTCGAAAACTTTATGGTACTCGTTTGTTAACCTAGTAAACATTCAAAAGGTTAAATAAAAAGTATATATCATGTTTATATATTACGATTTATCAAGATAAAGTAGATGTGATAACGAAAGTTTTAAAAAAAATGTGTGACTTAAGTGACTTATAGAGGTGTCAAAATAAATATGTAAACGTGTGACTTATCATTGATAACTTATGGAATCCTATTCTTAGTATATTATATATCGTAAATATCACATAAACTACATGTGTTATGTTTTTATGTTTCGAGAATAGAAAAAGAAAAGTGCACGATAATAAATAGAAAAGAGGGTGTCGGTGGCTTACTTCACTTCAAATGGTGAGACAAAAACGTGTATCTTGGCTGAGTTGGAGCAAAGGGTGATTGTGGTTCGATTCTCCACCCACCAAAGATCTAGGATGCACGAGCTTGGTCCTTGTACTTGATTCTAACCCTTCGAAACAGGCTCAAACTGTTTGTCCCATTTCTGCTCGACATAATTTATGAAACTCATGAATTTGGTACATTTTGTGTGTGAGTTGCAACTGGGTTTGCATGGCTGGATTTATAGGAAGTTTCAGAGGGTCTAGGTGTTGTGTGAACACACAAATTCGAGTGTGTGTGGTGTAGGCTTTACATGGTGCCTCCTTCTTGTCCAATCAAAACGTTACAAGGCAAGGAAAGGTGTAAACTCATCTCTGACATTATATGATTGTTCCTGACAGTTTCTGTGACGTTTTAAGAATGTTTTGTAATGATTGGGGAGCAGTGGAGGTGGTTTGGGATTGTTGGACACGTTATTACAAAGTTGGCAAGGATGGGTTTAGGCGTTCACTTGGGGCAATTTTGAGGCAGTGAATGAGCGAGTTTGGAAATGAAATCTATCATTTTGGAATGCTTGCAACAAGGTTTATTAGAAGGTGTAAAGATAAGTGCGTGTTGTTTGTCGAAATTAAGAGAAAAATATGTGTTTAGTTGTTTGGTCGCGTCTGAGTGCAAGAAGAAAAGAAAACAAAAAAAATATAACCAGATGGGCACGCTGGGCCATGTGGCTTAGTGGGCTGGTTGTTTTACTTTCGGCCCAAGAAGAAAAATAGATAAGAAACAGTCCATAGGTTTGTAGATTGGTTTAGTGTGGCCCATTGGGTCACGGGAGCCCACGTAGCGTGTTTCGAGAGTCGGGTTTAATTCCAAAAATATATTTGACCAATCCCGGGAATTTTCGTGGGTTCGGGAAATATATATTTAATGTATGTTTATTTAACGAAACGTATTATTTATAAAATAAATACGTTTTAATTTATATTCGCGATAATAGACCATCTTGATTGTGTGTAAGCGTCGTTCCTAGGAAATAATCAATCATAATAATCATAGTGATTTACGTAATATGCCATGCATAATAAAAAAAAATTTGTCACTCGTAATAAACGGTAAATAAATAACGAATTACCTTTTCCGTTTACTTTTATATTTACTAATCGTGTGGGAATTTTACGAGGGGCTACAGTACATACCCGTTACAGTGAATTCCGTCCCGGAATTCGAGGTTAAGAGGGTTGCCAGGGGTGTCTAAGGATAGAGGTGTAAGTACAGGGTGCGAATCTGATATTCGAGTTCCTTAGAAATTTCATATTTCAAGTGTAACTCACTCATACTTCAGAGACTATTGTTCCCTTCATTGCATGATTCTTCCTAAATTAGACATAGGTGATCAGGCTATGTATAATTTACGAGTAATAATGCAATGCTTGGACCAATCGACTCGTATGATGTCCAGTTTAGTTGTCATAGTTTTCAGTGTTTATACGGATTTGGGCCATGCCACAAATAAAATAATGGTTAAAGCGGAGAAAGTGGGTGACATAGAACATATAGCACAATCGATGAGATAACATCTCTGNAAGGAAGTGTAGTGTGGACATATCATAGAGGTGATCTATTTTGATCACTTGGTTTCATTGGTGATTCGTATACCTTGGTGAAAGTCTCCATTCGATTCAACCGATCACGCTACAAAGGTATAATTGTTGTTATTGTTGTTGATTGATCATATGGCTATATGGATCCTTGTATGGTGATAAACTACAACATGCACAACATGGGAAAAACCATTGCCGAACTGCATAACATGCTGAAACTTGCAGAAAAAGGCATGCCTAAAAAGGAAAAGGCTCCAGCTGTCCTTGCTATCAACAAAGGCAAAATCCAGAAAAAGAACAAGGGAAAACCGCTGGCACCTGGCAAGGGACGAGGGAAAGGCAAGGATAAGCAAGATTACGCCCCCAGACCTAAAGTTCCCCCACCTGCCAAGAAGGAGCACCCGGCAAAGGACACAGTCTGCCACCACTGTGGAGTGGTTGGGCACTGGAGGCGCAACTGTGCAGCCTACCTGGAAGGACTGAAGAAGAACAAAGCTAGCGGAGCTAGCACATCAGGTATCTTCACCATAGAACTTTATACTTTTCCTAATAAATCCTGGGTATATGATACAGGTTGTGGTACTCACATTTGTAATAATGTGCAGGGGCTTAGGAAGAGTCGGAAGCTGAAACAAGGTGCTTTACATCTGTACGTTGGCAATGGCGATCGTGCAGCTGTGGAAGCAATAGGAAGCTATGATTTAATCCTTCCTAACGGACTAGTTATCGTTTTGAATAATTGTCATTTTGCACCTACTATCACTAGAGGTGTTGTTTCACTTTCTCTTTTGAAAGATGCTGGTTACATTCATACTTTTATGGATTTTGGCATTTCTGTTTCTAAGGATAATGTTCATTATTTTAATGCTATTCCTCGTGATGGCATTTTTGAAATTGATATGTGTGGTAATCTTTCAAGTAATAGTTCTATATATAATGTTAGCAACAAGAAATCCAAACATGTTTTGGATTCCACCTTTTTATGGCATTGCCGTCTTTGCCACATAAACAAGAAACGCATTACAAAGCTGCAACGCGATGGGCTTTTAGAGTCAAACGACCAAGAGTCGTTTGATAAATGCATTTCTTGCATATCTGGTAAAATGCCACGAAAGCCTTTTTCACATGTTGGAGAAAGAGCCAAAGATCTACTTGGACTCATACATACTGATGTATGTGGCCCATTTAGAACAATGTCTAGAGAAGGAGCTAACTACTTCATTACTTTTACTGATGATTTCAGTAGATATGGTTATGTTTACTTGATTAAACATAAACATGAAGCCTTTGAAACATTCAAAGTATTCCAAAGTGAAGTAGAAAATCAACTTGGCAAGACCATTAAGGCTCTTCGATCTGATCGAGGAGGTGAATATATGAGTCAAGAGTTTTTAGATCATCTAAAAAGGTGTGGGATCGTCTCACAATTCACTCCTCCATATACACCACAACACAATGGTGTGTCTGAAAGGAGAAATCGAACCTTGTTAGACATGGTTCGATCTATGATGAGTCCAACAACATTGCCAATGTCCTTTTGGGGTTATGCTCTAGAGTCTGCTGCCCGCATACTCAATATGGTTCCAACTAAGAAGGTTGATAAGACTCCATATGAAATATGGCATGGGAAAGTCCCTAATCTATCTTACTTGAAAGTCTGGGGTTGTGAGGCTCTCGTTAAATGAGACACGCCTAACAAACTTGAGTCCAGATCTATCAAGTGTATCTTTGTAGGATACCCAAAGGAAACGATGGGTTACTATTTCTACTACCCACCCGAGAACAAAATATTTGTTGCTCGATATGCTGAGTTTCTTGAGAGCAGTCTCATTTCACAAGAAGCAAGTGGGAGCACAGTAGACTTTGATGAACTTCAAAGCGAAGATGCACAACCTTCTGGTGACACTAGTGAACATCAACATGAGACTGAACATGAAAGTGTTGAGCCTCTTCGAGATGTTGCTCCCATTCGTAGATCCGCAAGGATACCTCAAGCACCTAATCGATATAGCCCTGAACGATATGGTTTCTATATCGATGCTGAGGAACATGAGTTAGGGGATCATAGTGAACCCGCTAACTATCGAGAAGCTATTTCGTGTCCTAAACGCGAAAAGTGGAACGAAGCTATGAATGTGGAAATGAAATCCATGAAAGACAACAATGTCTGGGTCGAGGTTGACCTACCTCCCAATGCTAAGACCGTTGGGAGTAAATGGCTTTACAAGTTAAAGACCGACATGGATGGAGATGTACACACCTATAAGGCTCGTCTAGTAGCAAAAGGTTTCACTCAAATCTTCGGAATTGACTATGAAGAAACCTTCTCGCCTGTTGCAGACATTAAAGCAATTAGGATTCTTATAGCCATAGCAGCGTACTATGACTATGAGATTTGGCAAATGGATGTCAAGACTGCCTTCTTGAACGGTCACCTAAACGAAGATGTTTATATGGTGCAACCCGAGGGCTTCGTGAATCCTAAATATCCAAACAAAGTATGCAAACTTCAAAGAGCCATTTATGGCTTGAAGCAAGCATCAAGAAGTTGGAATAAAAGGTTTGATGAGGAAATCAAGAAGATTGGTTTTACTCAAAATCCTGATGAGCCATGTGTATACATGAAAACTAGTGGAAGTATAGTCGTATTCCTAATCTTATATGTCGATGACATATTACTCATAGGAAACAACATTCCAATGCTACAAGATGTAAAATCCTGGCTTGGAAAATGTTTTGCTATGAAAGACTTAGGAGAAGCTGCGTTCATACTTGGAGTCAAGATCTATCGTGATAGATCAAAGCGGTTAATCGGTTTAAGTCAAAGTGCATACATTGACAAAGTCCTGAAGCGATTCAGGATGCAAGATTCCAAACGTGGAAGTCTTCCAATGCAACCAAATACGGAATTGAGCAAGGCTCAAGGTCCCTCTACACCCGCTGAGGTGAAGAGAATGAAGGGAATTCCTTATGCTTCGGCTGTGGGATCCATCATGTATGCGGTTAGGTGCACTAGACCTGATGTAGCGTTCTCTCAGAACCTGACGAGTAGATTTCAACAGAATCCAGGAGAATGTCACTGGACTGCTGTTAAGAACATATTGAAGTATCTGCGAAATACTAAAGATATGTTTCTAATTTATGGTGATCCCACCTTTGTTCCTCCTTCTACTCCAGAAAGGCCTCAAACTAGGCCAAGAAGATCCAATCCTCATCATCCAAGAGATCGAGAGGTGGTTATTATATTGGTCTTCCTGCAATGAAGAATGGAGTATCTGCTGAAGGGGGCAGATAAGGTGATCACCGTCCTTCATGCTTTGGGTGCTTCCAGTGTCTCTTCATGCATATCCAACAGCCATTGAGTCGTTGGAAAAGGAAAACCTGGATCCCAAAACAAGAAGCAGAAAACATGGTCCAAAACAAGAAGCAGAAAACATGTAGCTCTCATAGTTGATTGTTTAGGTCTTTATCTTGTAATGAAGTTGTCTTGTAAAATGTAGTATGTTTCCAGAATGAATGAAATATTTCGATTAATGAATTTCCCTTTGTCTTGATACTAGTTACTTTGTAAACATCAGCAGAAACTCAAATATTCCATTAGCATGATCCTTCAGTAGAAACAATACTTAAGCCATGAACAACTTCATCAGTAGAATACAATATTTACTGAAAAATAATCCTTTAAGTTTCACCAAGTTATACTTTTAAACCTTTAACAATTATAGTTTTCACCATTAGTCCAAAGTTAACGATCGTTTCAATTTAAGTCCAAATAATATCAAAAATTACATTTTATAGTTCTAAGTTTCCATATTTATCATTTCTAACCCAGAAAATCAGAAATTACAGTTTTAACCCTAAGTTTGCAAGTTTGGCAGTTTTAGTCCCCGGTTTATAAAATTTTGCAATTTTAGTCCAAATTTCACCAAATTAAAAGTTTGACATTTTTATTATTCCAATAAGCTCAGAGTACTCCCAGGAGCTTATTGGACCAGATTATTAGCTTATAAAAGCTTATTTTCACTTAATGGGCCTTAACGAGTCTAATTAAGGCCCATTAACAATTTAGACCCGTTGGACTATCGAAACTTTTGGGCCTTAGTTTGGGCTTATTTTAGAAGTGTAAAAACGTTGGTGTTGGGTTCTCAGGCCCAATGTATCAAAATTTCTTAATGGGCTTATATAAGCCCATTACTTTTGGCTTATTTTCTTTTGTGAAAACTGCTTTTGTCGAGACAAAAAGGATTTGGAAAATGGCTCATACAAGCTTATTAGGTCTAATGAAAGGTGCCTCTTGATTGTTCACTAAGTGGTTAATGAGTTCGAAAAATAAAAAGTATAGGTCACGTGTACAGAATTGAAATAACGAGGTCAAAGTGTAAGGTAGAAAGCATTTCTGAAAACAGTTTTTGAGTCCAAAATAATCTAAGTCCTTTGGAAATTTTTGAATGGGTATAGAGTACTTAGAACGTGGTTAAAACTTGATCTATATATTAATATCATGGTCGAATTCTTGTTATTCCTTGATGATGGTACACTAGGGGGCTGTTTGATAAAACATAGTGATTTAGCGCTGAATGAATCCAATGCTCTGAATGATTTGAAGGCTCTGAATGAATTGGTTCTGAACGAAAACATGTTGTTTGGCAACTGTTCTGAATAAATATATTCAACTTCCAAAAATTACCATTATATTTTGTGTCATTAATTTTTTACTTATTACATTTTAATTTTTGTAAATAAACATATTCGTTACAATGTTTATTCTTTTAGCTTTTGCTTAGTATTATCGTTTTGTATAATTAGACGTATTCCGTTTGTGTAAAAAAACTCAAATTTAATGAAATAGCATGCAACTTTTGAGATTGAAATAAAAATATATAAAAAGGGATCGATTTGGCAATTAGAATATTAAATTAATCTAGTGAAATATCAAATATGTATATTACAACATATAAAATTGTGAAATACGTGTACTAAACAAAGTGCTAGTGAATAAAAGTATATTAAAACTTAAAATAAAAAATTTATTTTATGTCACTTTCAAAGTGATAGTGAAATAAGCAATGTTCCAAAAATCGGCCGAATCGGCTGATTAATCGTTAATCGGTCATACACCTTGTTGATTTTTGAAAATCGGTGAAAAAATCGGCCTAGGCAAAAAAATCGGAAAAAATCGGTCAAAAATCGGCCGAATCGGCCAAAAATCGGCCGAATCGGTCAAAAATCAGCCGAATCGGTCAAAAATCGGCCGAATCGGCCAAAAATAGGCTGAATCGGTCAAACTTAAAAAAATAAAAATTTAGGGATTCTACTTAATTTGGGATCGTTTACTTCATTTATAATGCACAATGGGCCTCATAATCAGAATTGGAGCCTTTTATTGAGGTTTGGAAACATAGTAGGCTTGGAATCAGTTAATATCTTTAGTTTGCTCTCCAGGAATACCCAAAACATGCAGGAAATGCCAATCCGATTAATCACCGATTAATCCCGCCTTGGCCGATTAATC